>APFE031579117.1:0-12433 GCA_000404065.3 Pinus taeda
ATTTAGAATGTACATAGATTATTCAATATATACATGTGGTTTCATGGACAATGAATTTGTCTAGACTATAGAAAAATAACATACACACACACACACACACACACACACACACCCTCAACAAATGATGTTTCCATGTATTTGGAGCCCAAACCACAAGGCTTTTTTATCTCAACTATATATTCTAGGTAATCAAATCATCATGCATGTAAGCTTCCCACCAAAACAAAATATTTAAATTAAAATAATCATATGCACATTCCTAGCACTAAAAATTATTCCTTGAAGTAGGAATCTACAACTAGGGACCTTAACACATTGAAATTGTCCACTCATAGGTTAAGGGAGAAAGGGATGGATAGATCATCCAAGGGAGATAATGAGACAGAAAGAAAAAGTAGGGGGTGGGGAAGAATGATTGGGTGAGTCAGGGGCAAAGAGGGGAAGAGAGAGTGTAATACGAAATTTGAGAGTGATAGGGAAAGAGAGTGGGGAAGGGGGAGTGACAAATATAGTTATGGGATACACATGGATGAGGAGAGAGACAAAGTTGGAGGGGCAGTTTTTGTATAGGATGAATTGAGGGAGAGAGAGGAAGATAGAGGGAGAGGGAGGAGAGATGGAGAAGAGATATTGTGTCTGAGTGAGAGTTAGGGAGGTGGGGGAAGAGAATGAGAGATGAGGAAATAGTGAAGGAGAGAGTGTGATAAATAAGAATAGAGGGAGGTACATAAATACAATTTTTTAAGAGAGGGAAAGAGAGAAGGAGTAGAATATTTTAATGATATTCTACAGAATTGTTTCTCAAATAGATTTTATTTCCGAGAAGAAAGAAAGAAAGAAAGAAATATAATTACTAGTTGTACGCCTTTTATTGTAATGTATCTTAATATTTCTATACCAAATAACTTACTAGTTGGCCTTCTTCTTAGGCATGGAAATAAAAACAGACCAACTACAAAGTTGGTCGAATATGTAGCTCGTGAAGTTGAGGAAGGCACCTTCACTTCCTGTCCTCTTCAAATTCACATGCTACGGTGTCGACTTACCCTATCTGAGGCCTCTCAGCGACCCCGCCACTTCTCTCGGTATGGCATGGAAATTCCACCACAGGGTCGATGTTGCACTTCTGGCTGATTCATTGGTGTTTTTCATAATATTCATTCATTGGGTAAGAATTGAGTGAACAAGAACCATATTGTTATGCATTTTTGTTCCTTCTATCTGCTCTTTATATTGAGTTTTCTAACGGAGCGCTTTTTATTCTGAGTTTACTCTTGAAAGTCTAAGTTTCATCTTGAGTTTTAATAGTTTTGAGTCGACTTTACTCTCCAAAGCCTGAGTTTGAATTTGAGTTAGATTGCTCTTTATTTTAACTTTACCCTCCAAAGTGTGTGCTTGAATTGGAGTTAGTTAATAGAGACCATGGTAGAGAGTGCAAGTTACTTGGGCATACAATGCAGGGACATATATATAGTTAGTTTGATCCACATGCAATTTGAATGGCATCAACACACATTATTTATATCTATATGGTATATGCATGTTCACATGCATGTACACATTTATATGATGTATGTGAATAATATAATTATATAAATAAATGATGTATATATACAATGGACATTTAAATTGATGTTTAAACCAATGTGCGCGAATGATTGCATACCATGCAAATATAAATAAAATAATTATAGTTAATAATACTATTAAGACAAGATAAAACAAATATCTAGAATTGTTAATAAATAAATAAAAATTAATATATATTCTAGGATCATAAATTGGTATATATTAAAAAAAATTATAACTTAATTAATGAATAGGGTTATCTATCTTTCTTAACTCTGGATACTTAACCTTAGATCTAATTAAGCCCTTAGAGGGTTCGGAGCTAAGGAGGCACATTCTTTTTTCACTGCAAAATCTGAGGAAAGGTTTGCACTTTCAGTTGTGCACAGCAATAAAAAAATTATTTCACATTTAATTATTCTCATCATTAGAGATATGTTAAATATGTTTAAAATTAATTTAGTCAATTTATTTTTAAATTTTCTTAGTTACCTTAGTTTACTGAGATGATAAAGACTCTTAAGATTTGAATATTGAAAAATGATAAAAATTTTGAATGAAATGTTACAATGTAAAACTGTTGAATGATAGAAAATGTGAATGATAAGAATGTACTCAATTAAAAATAGTCTTCATTGTCATCATTCTCAAACTATTTTCTTTTGTTCTTATTGTCACACTTGTTAGTTTTTCCATCTTTTCATATGGATAATATGAAAATGGTAGTTCAAATCGTAGGCTGTTCAAATCTTCAACTCGAGCTATTGTAGTAAGCATCATAACTTGTCTCGCTTGCTCTCCAAACTTAATATTAGGTTTATCCAATGTCAATCATTATGGTTTATGGAGCATTAAAGCCCAAGTAAGTTTCAAGGATATTTGTTTTCTATTACCTCATTTGAATGCAAAGTGAGTAACAATGTAGAATGATGGAAAATGACAACAATAAGAATGTATTCAACTACAAATAGTTTATGGTTTCAAGAAACAATCATTTTGGGTAAGTACATATTTTATTTAAGATGAAAATTCAAGTATTTTGTTTATTGTTGAATTATTGTATCATAGAAATCAATGAAAGTCATCAATAATTTTATTCATTCTTACATTGAAATCAATGTATCTAGTGCAAGAAACCAAATAGGATTAGAAATTGACATCCACACTGAAATCAATGCATCTAGTACAAGCAATAAAATAGGATTAGAAATCAAAATCCACATTAAAACGAATGAATCTGGTGTGATCAATTATTTAGGATTAGGAATATGCATCTACATTGAAAGTAATGCATCTATTTCAGTGAATAACATTGTATCTCCTCCTCCCTCTCTCCCCCATCCCTCTCTCCCCCTCTTGCAACCACTCCCTCTTTCTCTCTATCTCTCTCTTCTTACCTCTCTCTCCCTACCATCTATATCTATGTCTCCTTCCATCTATCCTTTGTCTCTTTATCTCACCTCCCCAAGTTTACACACACACCCTCTCTCTCTCCATATCTATTTATCTCTCCCTCCGTACCATTATATTTATCTCTTCTTTCCTCTCTGCCACCTTAATCTATATCTCTATCTCTCTCTATATCTTCTTATTTGTCTCCCTATCTCATCCCCCAAACATACGCATTCTTTCCATATATATCTATCTCTCTCACCCTCCCTCTTCCTCTCCCTTTCTCTCGTCCCCTTATCTCCTATCTCCTCCCCTTCTCTCATTGTCTCTCTCCTTTCTCTCTTCCCTCCCACTCTCATCCCTGCCTCACTCTCTTTCTCCACCTTTCTCTCTCTATATTTTTCTTCTTCCTTCTCTCTCTCTCTCCCACCCCAACTCGATTTTTCTATCCCTCCCTATCTTCTTCTCTCTCACAAGTCCTCTATATCTTCCTTCCTCTCTCACTCTTTCTCTACCACCTCCCTTTGCCTCTTCAAATACACACTCTCTCTATACCCTCCAAATCTTTCAGTATCTTTCTCCCTCCACTTCCTCTTTTCCACTCCCCCTCTCTCTTTCTCTCCTTTCCTTATCTATCTCTTTTCCCTCCTTTCCACTCTCCCTCACTCTCTCTCCATCTTTCCCTTGTCACTCCCTCTTTTTGTGTGGTTGGTTGATCCAAATTTAAGATGGATCTAGGTTGGTTTACTTAATTTTTATGGGTTTTTTAAATCTTGACAATATGAGATGTGTTATTATATAGTTGTTTTGATGTTTATTAGGCGATTTAATTTACATAATTATCATATCTTAATTTTAAATATTATGATTTAACATGAACATCTCCCCACACTAAATTATAAAATACCTCTTAACACAATCAATTTTAAACAAAAAATTAAATCAAGCCCTTATTTAAAAAAAAAAAAACTAGTTAGAACAATTAGAATTTACATCTTAATTCTAATGATACATCTTAATATTAAATCTAATATTAAATCATACTCACATAAATATCATATCTACAATCAATTACTTCCCACCATAATTTAAGAAAGTCTTTGCCTAAACATGGATGGAAATAAAAAATATACTTAGGAGTCACTTCCTTCAATTATTTGTGCTTTCCTCAATGCTTGTAAATGTGTAGACTTGATCAATTAATTCGTCTACTTGAAATCCCAATTTATTAGCTCCTTCCAAAGAAATTCTATAGGATTCAATTTGGATGTTGATCATTATTAATTTAGCATTGACTAATCTGGGTTATAATCTTTTATGTACTTTTTCACATAACATAATTTCTAACTTGAGTGGTAGGGATTAAGCTACCCTGCAACATGTGTTTTAATTTATATGGTAAAATTAATCTTAATTTATCGATACTATTTATATGTGATATATGTTTAAGTGATATGTATATTATGATTTTCTTTTATCAAAAAATTTGTTCATAGTTTTACTTTATTTTATCTAAAAAATTGTATAACAAATTGGATTTTATTATTTTGATTACTTTTAACCTTTTATAATTAATCGAGTTGACATTTAAATGTTAAATGTTAAAATATTCTGAACATTTACTTTTATAGATCTAGCCCTGTACTAGGCTATAGAGCACCTCTCGACACAACTAATTTAAGTTTAAGTTTAAATTTATTTTTTAACATTTCTTTTATAAGAACATAATAAATGTTAAATACTGATATAACAAATATTTATATGATGATAATATAGATATATAATGATGGTACCATTGAATAAACTCTTAGATTAGTTGTCTTGAATTCATAGATTTTCTACTTATCATGTCATACTAAAATGAAGTAATTAAAATCTTCATCACAAAAATCCCAATCTAGATTACTCAAATTGTTATAGTGTTTACTTGTAAACCAAACGTTTGGAGGTTCCTTCTAATGTTAAATTAAATTTATGACCACAACATAATATAAATTTTATTAAAACACAAGCAATGGTGAGCAAGGGTAGAGACAAAAAAGAAAATGATATTGAAACCCTCACTTGCCTCGTCAAGAAGTTGACAACATAAGTGTCCGAGCTTAAACAATAGAAAATGAACACGTCCACAAGCAGCCATCCACCAAGACAAAGAAATGGAAGCAACACATCAGGCAGCAATCGGTTTGCTCAAAAGACTGCATAAAGCTCTATGGTCAATGTTGAACAGTGTGCAAATCCCGAGTTCTATTCGTTCGACGAAGAACGTTACCCCGAGAACTTATGTTCAGACTGGAAGTGAGTTGTAAACTCAGTATGCAGAAATATACTCAATGAAGAAAACAATATGTTGGAGTAGCCAAATGACACAAATAATGATGAAGGTATTGCACCTGGTGAAGCATCAATGTTTGGGCATGTTTATTGAGATGGTAGAGACTCTTAAGAACTTGAATATTGAAAAATGATGAAAATTTTGAATGAAAAGTGACAATGTAGGACAGTTGAATGATAGAAAATGTGAATGAAAAGTTATGTACTCAATTACAAATAGTCTTCATTGTGATCATTCTCAAACTATTTTCTTTTGTTCTTATTGTCACACTTGTTAGTTTTTCCATCTTTTCATATGGATAATATGAAAATGGTAGCTGAAATCATAGGCCATTCAAATCTTCAACTTGAGGTATAGTAGTAAGCATCATAACTTGTCTCGCTTTCTCTCCAAAATTAATATTAGGTCTATCCAATGTCAATCATTATGGTTTATGTAACGTTAAAACCCATGTAAGTTTCAATGATAGTTGTTTTCTATTACCTCGTTTGAATGCAAAGTGAGTAACAATGTTGAATGATGGAAAATGACAACAATAAGAATGTAGTCAACTACAAATAGTTTATGGTTTCAAGAAAAAAATATTTCGTGTAAGTGAATATATTATTTAAGATGAAAATTCAAGTATTTTGTTTATTGTTCAATTATTGTATCATAGAAATCAATGCACATCATCAATCATTTTATTTCTTCTTACATCGAAATCAATGCATCGAGTGCAAGAAATCAAATAGGATTAGAAATTGACATCCACATTGAAATCAATGCATCTAGTAGAAGCAATAAAATAGGATTAGAAATCAAAATCCACATTGAAACCAATGAATCTAGTGTGATCAATCATAGAGGATTAGGAATACGCATCTACACTAAATTTAATGCATCTATTTTAGTGAATAACATTGTATCTCCCCCTCCCGCTTTCCCCCATCCCTCTCTCCCTCTCTTGCAACCACTCCCTCCCTCTCTCTATCTCCATCTTATTCCCTCTCTCTCCCTACCATCTATATCTATGTCTCCTTCCATCTCTCCTTTGTCTCTGTTTCTCCTCCCCAAGTGTACACACACACACACACACACTCTCCATATCTATTTTAACTATCCCTCCGTACCATTATATTTCTCTCTTTTTTCCTCTCTCCCACCTTAATCTATATCTCTATCTCTCTATATATCTTCTTATTTGTCTCCCTATCTCATCCCCCAAACATACACACATTTTTTCCATATATCTATCTCTCTCACCGTCGCTCTTCCTCTCCCTTTCTCTCTTCCCCTTATCTCCTTATCTCTTCCCCTTCTCTCATTGTGTCTCTCCTTCTTAGTTACCTTATTTTATTGAGATGATAGAGACTCTTAAGAACTTGAATATTGAAAAATGATAAAAATTTTGAATGAAAAGTGACAATGTAAGATTGTTGAATGATAACAAGTGCGAATGATAAGAATGTATTGAATTACAAATAGTCTTCATTTTGATCATTCTCAAACTATTTTCTTTTGTTCTTATTGTCACACTTGTTAGTTTTTCCATATTTTCATATGGATAATATGAAAATGGTAGCTGAAATCGTAGGAGATTCAAAATATTCAACTCGAGCTATTGTAGTAAGCATCATAAATTGTCTCGCTTGCTCTCCAAAATTAATATTAGGTTTATCCAATGTCAATTATTATGGTTTATGGAGTGTTAAAACCCAAGTAAGTTTCAATGATAGTTGTTTTCTATTACCTCGTTTGAATGCAAAGTGAATAACAATGTTGAATGATGGAAAATGACAACAATAAGAATGCACTCAACTATAAATAGTTTATGGTTTCAAGAAACAAACATTTCGGGTAAGTGAATATTTTATTTAAGATAAAAATTCAAGTATTTTATTTATTGTTGAATTATTGTAGCATAGAAATCCATGCACATCATCAATAATTTTATTTTATCTTATATTGAAATCAATGCATATAATGCAAGAAATCAAATAGGATTACAAATTGACATCCACACTGAAAATAATGCATCTAGTACAAGCAATAAAATAGGATTAGAAATAAAATACACATTGAAACCAATGAATTTGGTGTGACCAATCATATAGGATTAGGAATATGCATCTACACTAAAAGTAATGCATCTATTTACTTTCAGTGACAATCATATCGGATTAGGAATACGCATCTACACTAAAAGTAATGAATCTATTTCAATGAATAACATTGTATCTCCGCCTCCCTCTCTCCTCCATCCCTCTCTCCCTCTCTTGAAACCACTCCCTCGCTCTTTCTATCTTTCTTTTCTTCCATCTCTCTCCCTACCATCTATATCTATGTCTCCTTCCATCTCTCCTTTGTCTCATTATCTCACCTCCCCAAGTGTACACTCACAACACTCTCTCTCTCTCTCCATATCTATTTATCTCTCCCTCCATAACATTATATTACTCTCTTCTTTCCACTCCCCCACCTTAATCTATATCTCTATCTCTCTCTATGTCTTCTTATGTGTCTCCCTATCTCATCCCCAAAACATGCACACATTCTATCCATATATATTTGTCTCTCTCACCCTCCCTTTTCCTCTCCATTTCTCTCTTCCCCTTATCTCCTTATCTCTTCCCCTTCTCTCATTGTCTCTATCCTTCTCTCTCTCTCTTTTCTCCCACTCTCATCCCTCCCTCACTCTCTCTCTCCACCTTTCACTCTCTACTTTTTTCTTCTTCCCTCCCTCTCTCTCCCACTCCAACTCCATCTTTCTATCCCTCCCTCTCTCCTTTTCTCTCACAAGTCCTCTATCTCTTCCTTCCTCTCTCTCCCTTGCGCTACCACATCCCTTTGTCTCTCCCCACTTTCAAATACACACTCTCTCTATACCCTCCAACTCTTTCACTATCTTTCTCCCTCCTCTTCCTCCATTCCTCTTGCCCCCCCCACCCCCCATCTTTATGTTCCCCTCCCCCTTTCTCTCCTTTCCTTATCTATCTCTCTTCCCTCCTTTTCACTCTCCCTCACTCTCTCTCCATCTTTCCCTTGTCACTCCTATTTCTCAGTGGTTGGTTGATCCAAATTTAAGATGGATCTATGTTGGTTTACATAATTTTTATGGTTTTTTTTAAATCTTGACAATATGAGATGTATTATTAGATAGTTGTTTTGATGTTTATCAGGCCACTTAATTTATATAATTATCATAGTTTAATTTTAAATATTGCTATTTAACATGAACATCTCCCTACACTGAATTATAAAACACCTCTTAACACAATCAATTTTAAACAAAAAATTAAAACCAAGCCCTTATTAAAAAAAAAAAACCAGTTAAAGAAATTTAAATTTACATCTTAGGACTAATGATACATATTAATATTAAATCCAATATTAAATCATACTCACATAAATAACATATCTAGAATCAATTACTTCCCACCATAATTTAAGCAAGTCTTTGCATAAACATGGATGGAAATAAGAAAAATATACTTAGGAGTCACTTCCCTCAATTATGTATGCTTTCCTCAACACTTATAAATGTGTAGACTTAATCGATTAATTCATCCACTTGAAATCTCAATTTATTAGCTCCTTCCAAAGAAATACTATAGGATTTAATTTGCATGTTGATAACTATTAATTTAGCATTGACTAATGTAGGTTATAATTTTTTATGTATTTTTTCATATAACATAATTTCTAACTTGAGTGGTAGGGACTAAGTTACCTTGTAACACGTGTTTTAATTTATATCGTAAAATTAATCTTAAATTAGGGATACTATTTATATGTGATATATTTTTATGCAATATGTATATTATGGTTTTGTTTTATCAAAAAAATTGTTCATAGTTTTACTTTCTTTTATATAAAAAATTGTGTAACAAATTCAATAATAACATTTTGATTACTTTTAACATTTTATAAATAATCGAACTGACATGTAAATGTTAATTGTTAGAGTGGCTCTCGACACAATTAATTTAAGTTTAAGTTTAAATTAATTTTTTAATATTTCTTTTATAAGTACATAATAAATGTTAAATACCGATATAATATATATTTATATATTGATCATATTTAAATAAACTCTTAGATTATTTGTCTTGAATTCATAGATTTTCTACTTATCATGTCATAAAAAAATGAAGTAATTAAAATCTTCATCACAAAAAACCCAATCTAGATTATAAGATTGTTATAGTGTGTCCTTGTTAACTAAACCTTTGGAGCTTCCTTCTAATGTTAAATTAAATTTATGACCACAACATAATATAAATTTTATTAAAAAATATTTGACATAGTGTAACTACTCTGATATGGTTTCCTATTTCCCTTCCTAAGCTAAAGTTGATAAGAGGGGACCTTTTTTTTCTTCCTCCTGTTTCTTCTGTCTATTCACATTTCCTTTATTTCTAAGGTTCGACCAATTAATTTTTTCCTCTACAAATGTTCTTTAATTTACTAGTCATTTCAAAGAACATGTTCATAAATGCTCACTATGCTAATCAAAAGATAACATTGTTTATATGTTGAGAAGGGACATGCGTACACATCCATTTATGGTGACTATTGACTATTTCAAATAAATCATTAGGATATTTGGAAATTTTCAATTGAACATCTTTCTAGAGATCTCTTACCATCCAGATGATCTTCCCATTATGATATTTTTAGATATGGCCATTGACAGCTTTCTATATGTCGACCCAACATATTGTTGTACCTTTTCAAAATAACCTTTTTCTAATTCCCATAGTAGGTCATTGGGTCAATTGAAAAACAAATATTTTGAATACTCCTAATAGATCCATTAATCCCACTTGAAAAATTATGATTTAGCTATCCATCATAAACCATTAGAAATAATCCCACCAGTCTTATTAGGAGGTTGTAATCAACCACTTTTAAGAGGAAAAAATCTGAGCACGCCTAATAAGCCGTTGAGCCATCTCATTAGAATGTCTTTTGATTACCTTTAATTTCTTAGCTTGAAAGGGGTACATTCGAACAATCCCAAGTAGCGGTCAATTCAACTCAAAAGAAAAATATTCAAATGTTCCAAATAGATTATAAAACTATTTAAAAGAAAAACATTTGAATGTCCCTACTCAACTTGTTAAAAATATCAATAAGAAATCAACTCAAATCAAAAGAACATTATTCAAATGTCCATAACAAATCATCAAAATAATACCAAAGAAAAACATTTGAATGTCCCTAATAAGACATGTGTGCAACTTGAAAGATTTCCATTCATATGTCTTTGATGACCTTAATTTGGCCTCGTTCAAAGATGCCAATTCTAAATTATGGCCATCAAGCCATTTCAAAATCATCTCATTGAGAAATTTTCAAACATGTCCTTGACGTAGAAAAACTGTTCATGGGCCCCTTTGGAAAAGAGAAAATACCATCAAGGACTCAAACATTTGTCCCAGTACGCCATTAAACATCTTCCCAACAAAATTCTAGTCAAACCACTTTTAAGATAATATTATGGAGTATAATAAGAAGGGATTTTCAAACCATTCAAATAAATACTTTTAATGAAACAATGAACAACTAGCATAACTTGAATGTTGGAAATAATACTGATAGGGCGGGGTGAATCAGTATTAGCAAATCAGATACTTTTTCATTTTCACACTCAGATTCATATACGCAACTTCAGTTAAGGGTATACGCGTATATACGCGACTGTATTAAATGAAACAAGCGTATATGCAGCAATCTTATGATTTAGTTAGCTTATCTTCAGTAAATGCATCAGAACATTATCAACCACATTAACAGTAAACAGGTGTAGTAAAATAGTACAGATCATCACACATAAGAAGCACACATGAACACCATGATATAAGGTGGAAACCTAATGTGGGTGAAAACCACTTGCTGTAATTCGTCTCTTTCTTCCTTTAATAAGAAACTTCTTTTACAATGTACTAGTGCAGTCCTTTACCAACACGCAGGCTACAACCTGCAGAGGGCTACAACCCTCTCTCGTTTTCTAGTTACTTATGGAAGGGAGCTACAACCCCCTTAGCTCTTGTACTACCAGATATACTAGTACGTAGGTGTTGACCTACAGAAGGCTGCAACCTTCTTTTCTTTAGGGACCACGTTTCATCAATTTTCAGACTGGATCCATAATTACAAAACAATCACTGCTGCAATACAATCATCCACTTATACTTGCATCATAAATCTCTAAATCACCCAATACTGAATCACTGAAACCCTGTCATCAAAAACACAGAACGCAAACCAAAGCCCAGAACTCTGCAACAACCAGTAGAATCAACAACAACCTGAAATACCAAATCTCATAATGCATATGCTACTTTACTATACCAAAACTGCGTGTATACACTCTTTCACCTCATGCAACCCGCGTATAGATCTAAAGATAATTACTTGTGCCTTCGCTGTTACATCAACCCAATCCAAGCAGCACAAACCGATAACCAACAATACTAGATCTTCGCACTTCGTCAAATTTTCATTCCTTGATCATCCTCTTTGCCTAATGATCTTCTCCGTATATAGGTTAGGCTTCTCTCAATACCATGGTCCAAAAACCATGTAGAAACAATACCATGAACCCAATACTTGGGGTCGTCACTTTGGACCAAATACTATGGACCAAATACCACGGACCAAAACCATGATTTCCAACATGTACGCGCCTTTACACTTATTAATCCGCGTGTATACACGTACGCTCCTTCTGCTTCTCTAACCCGCGTATATGCGCTCTTTCTTCACGATCAACATGCGTATATCTCTCTATTTACCTGCTGCACTATGATCTGTTCTCTGAGTGAGTTGCCATCACCTGTATCATTCCTCTGAGTGAGTTGCCTTCAAGGACAACACCTGAATCATAATGCCAACAATCTCCCCCTTTGGACTTGATGGCAACCACCACACCAAGTCACTCTCCCCCTTTGACATCAAGGGCAAAGGGCCGACCAAGATATTCTCTTCCTTGGTGTACCTTCTGCTGTCCATACTCCCCCTGAGTACCTGCTGAAATCTCTGGATGAGCTCCCCCTTTGTATATGCCAAGATGTATCAATCCATCCATGCTCCCCCTGAGAAAATGAAAGATTTAGGACCTGCACTTCATTCAAAATCATGACTATCATT
>APFE031579117.1:16992-42860 GCA_000404065.3 Pinus taeda
AGATCCCTTGAAAATTGATTAGTTAATAGTCCTATAGTTATTAAAATGCATTAAAATTGATTTAGGAGTTTTATGTTAACGAATTAGGAATTTTTGGTAAAATGGCTACAGGAAGTTCCAACATCCTGTAATTGGTTCATTGTTTGACATGTGGCGTGATAGCTAGGCTAGAGCGAAGGGTAGGGATGAAAAGTAGAATGTCCAAGCATGGACGAATACCTATCCTACAGTAGAATCGACCCTCCTACATGCGCGGTCAACGAAGGTCAAAGTATAGCATGTTGGCAACAAAAGCAGCAACAACAAAGCATTCTAAATTGATTTAGTTTTGTTCCTTTTTGAAATCAGTTTAGGATAGAAACATTTTAAAAATCACGACATGATAAAAGCGGCAACAGCCACATCATGAATGTACATTCGTTTTCAAAATATAAGGGTTGTAAAAACATATGTAAACACAGTTCTGAGTAGTCAGTAGTTGGTTATCGTTGTATCGTTTGAAAACAGAGTTTGAAATTAATATCAAAGACATAGTTGTAGTCACGATCTTTTCCTTGTTGCGTTGATTTGATAATCGGTTGATCACAGTCCAGTATACCTCTGGAACGCGGACGGGCCCTGCGTTAACTTGGTATACTGTCATTTCCTTTTCATTCGCAACTTAGGGTATTAAATGATATGCACAGTAATTAGAATTGGTTGATTTCAATAGAATGCGTATGGTTTATGTTTATGATAGTGCTTGAACAGTTCATCACTGAGATCGTGAATCGTATCTTGTATGGGATTCGATCCTTTGTTGTCTTTTAAAGCAATGTCATGAACTCTGTTATTATTTCAAAGTATGCTTACGATTTCTGTATGTTTTTATCTTGCATGAATATTAGTGAATGCTGAGTATTTGCTGAACAAGGGTTTTATGTATAGTGTCTTTGTAAGGAGATTGAAATCTTGGTTTGCAGTGATACACAGTGTTTTAATTTGGTAAATGAATTGAATGACAGTGTTGTGCTTAGGTAGATTAACTGAGTGACCTAAGTGTTTGAGTGATAGGTAACATACCTCAATCTTCCGTAAAGAAGTCCTGTGACCTACCATCATAACCACTTAGCTAATAATCCTTTATGTCTATATACTTTAGACGCATGCCTCTAAGTCTATGCATCGTGGTCGATAATAAATATAGCCTAGTCTAGCACCCTAGATAGGACACTATAGGTCTTTACAGCAAGAGTGGGTAAAATAGCGGCTCTGGGGATTTTTTCAGAGGATTTGCAGATTGGAGCATTTTTTTTTTACTTGTTGGGTAGAATTTGTAGCAGAAAATGAAGCTTGGAGGATTTTTTCAGCAAGGAATGGGTAGAAATAGTTTCAAGGCCTTTCCTTTGACAATCATAGACCAGAGTGAACTCGAGCTCAGCTTAATGGGAGAAGTTTGCAGAGGAAGAGGGAGATGGCAGGTTTTTTAGTAAAAAAATTGGGGAAAATAGTAGTTTCAGTGGGCAATTTTGCAGGTATTTTGACGAATGTAACTCAAATTGTGGCGTTTTTTTCGAGAATTAACAGAGAAAACTTAGAAAACAGGGTTCGGGAGCAAAATTCATGTAAATACCTATTTTGATGGAGAAATGTGTGAGTTGCAGGTGGTGAGTCGAGGTAAAGGGCCGAACTGTGGAGCAAATTAGCCGGGTGGTGGACTGTATGGTCGAATGACTATCGTTGAACGCAAATTGGCATGCAGACGTTGCACAAAGAAGACAAACACAAACAAGCGAAAATGACACTTTCACCTCTTTTTAACGAAAATTTCGACTTTGGCAAGTTTTGGTGTATTTTTGTCGGATGACGTCATTATGACATGTGATTTTGTCGCGTAGCGGGGGACGTGACAATGACGTGGCACTGATGTGGTGGTGACATCAGTCGATGTGGTGGTGATGTCAGCTAATGACAAGGAGGTGAGGTGGTAGCCATCGTGGGTTTTGACGTGGACAAGGACGTCAGCAGTGGGAAGCGAGGGCAGTATATGGTATTATCGCACCACTTTTTGGGTAGTGGCAGTATTCAGCGGGGGGGGGGTCACGATCCAGCAGGGTGGGCAACACGTGTCCCCTGTACGGTGGCGAAACCACCATTTTCCCGGAACATAAACTTCGGGTGTCACGGGGATCGCGATACAACAACGCACCATCAAATCTGAGAGCCTGGATCCAACGATCGACGGTGAATGAGAAATAGCGGGGGTTGTGGCGAGGGGACCCGCCATAATATTTCGGTGTTTTATAATGTTTTGCGGGGTTTTGCAATGTATTTTGATTTTGGGTTCGGGCGGGTTGGTTATTCATTTAACCAAATGTTAAATGAAACCCAATGTTATATGCGTGCAAGGGGTTATTATAAGGTTCCAAGTGAACCTATAATTCCCGAAGAACTTTAATATATGGTTGTATTGCCGAGGGTCAGGATATTAATTTTTTAGGGGTTTTTTATGTATTTTTATATATAATAAGGGTGGGGAAACATTATATAGGAGCTATATAATAGCGGTAGGACGTTAATATGAATATGTGGGATGGATATGTATGAATAAATGCTAAGTTTATAGAGTGAAAAACATAGGCATGGGGAAATGAAAGGATAGCAAGCTATGAAGTTTTGGGAAACTTAGCATAATGGAATAAAAACATTTTACACAAGAAATTTGGCTTGTTTGAGTAGATCTCATTGTCCTTGGGGGGATGTTAGTAAGTGTTCTTGGAAAAATGAGGAGGGAAATTAGTCATGCTCCATTTGTTTTGTAACCACCTTGCCATAACACCTTATGATATTTATGAGTTGAAACCTATTTCAAAGGACCAAATTGCTCATAAACCTGCTTCTGCAACATCAAAATTGCCTACCCAGCCTAGTACACCTAACCTTTTTTCTTCATTTTCATTGGGTGCATTTGAACTAGAAAACCCTGATTCTCTTCTTTTCTTTTAGCTACCTTCCTATCTAAGTCTACCCTTATCTCTTCCAAGGGCCCAGATTAAGTAGTTGGGCTCCTTTGCTTCTCTACCTATCTACTCATATGCCAAGCTTGAACTGTTGGGACAGACCTTTATTCTCTATTCTAAGACAAACAAATTCAAACATGAACTTGGCCAAGATTAAGTTGTTTGGCCAATCACAAGCTATGATAAGAGTCAAGCAACTCTACATAGTGAAATTCTTCAAAATATGGAACCTTTGCAGCATGGAAAGGATGAACATATTTGGCACTTCTCCAGTCAATCATGAAAAATGAAACCTATTGGTATAGGAATCTAACAACGATTTTTGCCTCCTTGCATTGAGCATAGGACTATTCCCATCCCAGGAACTAGATCATTTGTTTCTTTGACACTCTGTCTTTCCACTATACTAAAGCATTCTTTTATTCTTTTTCTAGCTTAAAGAAAAAGACTAAAAAATTATATATTCGTAAAAGAGAAGGAACGGGACAACATTTCCATATTTTGTTGGCAGCTAGAGTCAGTCGTGTCACCCTTGAACAAAGCACTCAAAAGAAAGTCTCTCCTCCATTTTGGGCAAGATTTAGTTTAACTTAGGTATGCCTTAACCTTGTTATTGAGTCAATAGTCCTTCAATTAGTTACCTCTTCCAATCATATGGAGAGTCTGATCGTGCCTCCTGCATGATGAACTTATACAGAGTTATCATATGCTGCCATATATTCATCAATGAGTCATGATTTTGTTCAAGGGAAGTAAGCCTGAGTTGGCCTCTTTGCAGTGTCTCTTAACCTATTTTTCAGTCGACCATCCCTGGTTGACAGTGTCATGTTTTTTTATCACATTAGTTATATTGGTCCTTTGCTTGTGTTGTTTGAGAATGTCTCCATTGACTTCTTTCTGGCGAGTCTTGTCCTTATCGACGACGACATATTGCTCTGAGGGCAGGCCTAGAGCCGCACCCTGGCCCTATGTTCATTATTTATAGGTCACCTTATGCTCAGCATAGATCAGTGTCATGGGTCTTTGACTGAGTGGATTCCCTTGTGTTCGACATCAACTTTCATTATCACACATTGGGATTCGTGCAATGCCTTGGTTTCCATTTGACCCTATTGGTGGATTCTTGGTTTAGAGGGTTTCTACCATGCATTAGCTACATCTTGTGTACATCAAAAACATGCTTTGGCTAGGTTACTACATATTTTTTGTCTGATTCCTTCCACATTATTGCCCTATAGGTTACTCTCATGCTAGATTGATGAAGGATGGCTTAATGCCTTCCTTCTAGCAGATCTTTTCCTATCGACTACAACTCATTCCCTCTGGGACAAAAATCTAGAGTCCATTTGGTAGTACCTTGGGCTTTGTAGTCATCAGTGGTAGATTCCTTTATTATCGATAGTGGGAAATGATCATTGTCCCCTGATTGATAGATTCTTCCAAGTGTTCGACTTTAGCTCATTTATTCACACTTGTTAGATTGTACTGGGTACCTTGACTCTCATTTTCATTATCGGTGAGTAGCCTCACATTTTTTAATGGTATACATCAATGACCGGTAATAAAATGATTTCTCACGTGGTTGACCTTAGATCATTTATTCCCATTGTGTAGAAATGTACCATGGCAATCAATGAAGACCTCGGGTTGTTTCAGCATGTCTTGGTTCACTTGTCAGTTTCTCATGTTGCTGCTAGTTAACACCATCCGTCGTATATGTTGCAGTTATTCACAACAACATCTTATATGCTAGAATTTGAGTTGCGATGTAGTATCATTTTATTCCATCATGTTCATTTGGTACTATTGGGATCAGTTTTTGACATCAATGATCAACTTCATCCTTCAACTTCATTGATCGTTTTCTTATATGTGATATTCAGACATGTACTTTTTTGATCATGATTAAATGATCCATTATGTACTTTCAGTTCTTTGTACTTGTATACATATTGGATCTGCTTGTAATTGATATGCAGATGCTTTACTTTCTCTGAGCATGGGTATACCCACCTCAGACAGCATTTTATTTCTGATCTCTTTTTGATGGCTTGGTAGGTTGAATTCTGGTGAAGTCATTCTCAGTTTCGACAAGATTCTTTCCATACACTTAATACATTTATGCCATCATATACCCCTTCTGACCTCATATATTAGGGGGCATCTGTTATAGCACCATTTATAACCCTTGATATTTGTGATTCTTGGTTTATGGCCTAGGGAAACTCCTCCTTCTAGACTTGGTCGAAATATTTAAAAAAAAAATGTTGTACTCCTTGTACACTACTTTGCCCTTAGATAAAAGCGTGTACACGTGGGCTAGTCAATACCCAACCTACGTATCTATGTTAAAACACTTTAAAAAATTAAATTTCCTTAATTATAGGTGGAGTTCATAGTTTTTACCTGTTGATTACCTCCTATTGCCCATGGCCCAACTGTTTCCCAACTAAAAAACTAATTGGGAGAAGTATAAATAGACTTCTATGGGAAGGCCTTAAGGAGGAGAAGAGATAGATTTATTATACTGAGATTATCCCTGACTAAGTCTGATGTATCCTTGTGCCTCATGCACTTCCCCAAGCTTCAGGAAACCCTTGTTTACTTGATTATAGGTATTCTCCTTCTTACTTGAGATATCATGGTGTTGGTTATGGAAGAAGATTGTTGAAGGCTGGGATAGGATGAATCCGGAGGATGATTCCGCTTGGAGTTGGAAGAAGAAGACTTAGGTCAATCCTCTCCGTGTTATTTATAGCTTACTGCAATAATAGAAATGTTATCATATTTCCAAAAATAACTTTGTTTATGCATAAAATCATGTTGTAATTCGTTGATTAATGTTATTTTGATGTATAACTGATCATTAGTTCATATGATATAAAGTTAAATTTCATGAATATGCTTTACCTCTATACTGCTATGTATGTTCGAATTGAATGATTTTTAGGTCTGAAGAACATCAAGAGTTGTAGAGGGTCTGAACCTTGCGGGACCTACTCAAATGAAGGAAATCTGAGTATGGTCACTCTTACATAGTTTGTTTATATAAGCATTTTGCCTGAGTTGTATGAGTGTTTCTTGTTATAGTCTGCTTCTGCTCTATTGGGGTTCTAACCCAAAGCCCTAGGGTACTT
This sequence comes from Pinus taeda, assembly GCA_000404065.3. Taxonomy (NCBI): domain Eukaryota; kingdom Viridiplantae; phylum Streptophyta; class Pinopsida; order Pinales; family Pinaceae; genus Pinus; species Pinus taeda. The sequence continues at coordinate 23,129 of APFE031579117.1, forward strand.
ATTCTTGTACCAGAAATCCAGCTAGAAATCTCTCTTCCTCAAGTTCATCCATTTGTGTGAGCCTTCCTCTAGGGCTCCACGATCTGTCATACCTATGAGCACTACTATTCGCAGACTAGACACAATATATTCCACAGGTGTTATATGGGAATAGTGTCCACACAGATGCTGCTATTCCAACTAAGATGGGTGGCTATCTTAGAAGCAAACAATCAAAGTCTACTATTGATTCCTTTTATGAAAATAGATGAGAGGAGAACCAAGAGGGCCAACCTGAGTCTTGCGCTAGATTCCCTCTCCTTCTTGATAGAGTTTTGTTGCTCGCTCTTTGTCTGCTCAGCTTCAAAAGGACCTGTAGAATCACAGCAACATACTACTATGTAAGAAACAAGGATCTAAATTCATAAATAATGTAGGATCAAATGTACATTAACCATATACAAGCATATATAAACAAGTACACCAGGATATGGAAGGAAACAAGAATAGCTTTATTCAGATAAAAAGTAGCAAGAGGATTACAACCATGAACATCTGTGACCCAGCATCATCCTCCAGCTAAGAAGCCCTTCTTCACCTCAAACAAAGCAAAATCACCCAACACTGTGAATGTACACCAAAATACCAACAACACTTCTCTATAAGTCACAAAATTCCAGCCCTGTGGATCTCTGTGAAGAGGGATCCATATATAGATGATTACAGAGAGGTGAGTCATCTTTTGTGATCTTGATTAGTGTCTTCTCTCTGATAGTTTCTGCTTCCACTTGGAGAATGAAGATCTCTTACTCATCCCTGGTCGAAAATGGAGTGGCAAGTGTTAGAGGGGTAGCTTTTGGAAGATTCCATGATCTTCCACCTCTCATTTTTGTCCTTGCCATTTGTCCATTCCCGACCATCACACCCTACAGAGGAGAAAAACAGTATGCATTGCACTCTGTACATTGGGAAAGTGATATGCATCGCACCCTCTGCATGGATCTTTCAGTATGGTCTAGTTTTGACCATTTATGAGCAGTTTTCAGTGGAGAACTTCTGGGAGATGATGTAATCAGTTGACCCTGTTCCTTTAGGCAGTGAAGCAACCCTTTTAGGGACTTAAGAGCCCTCAGTTTATGGACATTTATGATTGGGGTTGAAGTGCCCAAAAATTTCTATAACAAACGCCAATCATAAATGTTCATAAACTGAGGGCTCCTAAGTCCCTAAAAGTGTTGCTTCACTACCTAAAGGAACAAGGTCAATTGATTACATCATCTCCCAGAAGTTCTCCACTGAAAACTGCTCATAAATGGTCAAAACTGGACCATACTAAAAGCTCAATGCAGAGGGTGTAATGCATATCACCTTCCTAGTATACAAGGTGCGATGCATACTGATTTTCTCCTCTGTAGGGTACGATGGTCGGGAATGGACAAATGACAGGGACAAAAATGCGAGGTGGAAGATCATGGAATCTTCCAGAAGCTTCCCCTCTGACACTTCCTCTCTATTTTCGACCAAGTATGAGTAAGAGATCATCATTCTCCAAGTGGAAGCAGTAACTATCAGAGAGAAGACACTAATCAAGATCCCATAAGATGACTCACCTCTCTGTAATCATCTATATATGGATCCCTCATCACAAAGATCTAGATGCTGGAATTTTGTATTTTATAGAGAAGTGTTGTTGGTTTTCTGGTGTAAATTCATATTTTTGGGTGATCTAAGCTTTGCTTGAGGTGAAGAAGGGCTTCCTAACTAGAGGATGATGCTGGGTCAAATCATATGGTTGTAATCCTCTTGCTACTTTTCATCTCAATAAAGCTATTCTTGTTTTCTTCCATATTCTTGTGTACTTGTTTAGATATGCATTTATATGGTTAATACACATCTGATCCTATATTATTTATGAATTTAGATCTTTGTTTCTTCAATAGTAGTATGTTGCTGTGATTCCACAGGTTCTTTTGAAGCTGGGAAGACAAAGAAGAAGCAATGAAGCTCTATCAAGAAGGAGAGGAAATCAAACGCAAGACTCAGGTTGGTCTTCTTGGTTCTCATCTTGTCTATTTTCATAAGAGAAAACAATAGTAGACTTTGATTGTTTGTTTCTAAGATAGCCACCATCTTAGTGGGAATAGTAGCATCCGAGCAGAAACTATTCCCAGTAACAAAATGGCGACTCCGCTGGGGAGCGACTAGATTACTTGTTAGCCTATCTATCCTTGTTTCTTTTATAAACTTACAGACGGAGCCTGAAGTCAAGCCAGCTAGCATTTGAACTGCATTTGTTATGAAAATGCAAAGTAGATCAATGCTGCTTCAGTCTATCTCCGAGTTTTTTTTATGAATTAAACAATAGATCTGCAATCGATCTAATTGCCCTGAGTGGTGGCTCTAGTAACCTCTTTAGATCACCCCGGTGTTTTACATACACTGATCTTTACTTACTCGGCCTAAACACCTAAACTACATTGCAAACTGTGAGTGAAAACCTATTTGAAGTCTCGCACTGCTACTATCGCACCATGCCTTCAAGGCAGTCTGTATGCATCGCACTTCCCGAGTGCAGTAGGTGCGCTGCATACTGATTTCACTGTGTAATAGGTGCGATGGTCAGGGAGGGTTAACTTTACCCTAAGACTATGGATTTTTCTCACTGTTTTCAGTCCTATTCAAGAGTTTTGATGTCTGTAGTCAGTGTACTTCTGTGAAAACCCCCTTCTCTTGCATTATTTCGCCTCCTTAGTGCAAAGAACTATAAATGTTTTTATGTATTGTGCGTCATTTTTAGTTCTCTTTTGCAAAAAAGTAGCATAGTCGAACTGTTGTCTCTAGATCTGAAAGTGTCGTAGCTGTCATTTTCAGTTTTAGGAAACAATCCCATTGTTCTTAGTAGTCGATTATACAGTTACTATTGCATAAGATTTGAATAAGTAGTTTTAAAGTGTCGAAAAGCAATTTTCATTTCAAAATCGCAAAGTGTCTCTCTTGCTTTCACTTCATTTTGAAAAAGAATTTTGTTGAGTACTCTCGCTTTAAAAGTAATTCAGATTTGCACATAGATTTCTTAACATCATTCACACATTAAGAAGGCTGAAAAAAATACATGCATGTGCATTTGCATTTTGATTGCTTGGCTTGATTTAGGACTGTGCATTTAGCGTGTGCTCTGTGCTCTGTGAAGAAAAAATTCTTGACTTTCTTCCCTTAGTTGCTAGGATTTTCATTGTTGAAAGAAGATTAAATGTTTGTTTATCATCTTTGACTGCATTTTAGGAATTATATACACATCACGTGGTGAACCTGAAAGGAAAATTGTTAAGCAAGATCAACTTAAAATAAATTCAATGAATCTAACAACGCTTTGGAACTTAACACACAACATCTAGAGGTCTAGGCTAGAGACGTATTCCGATGTCGTAAAACATGGTAACTGTTGCTTTTAGTGTTGGTTGGGTGATTCCTCCACTCTGAGATGGAAAGTTCTAGTACGGACTTGTGCTCCCATGCACCGTCAAGTATATATTAGGAGACCACATTAGGCTGCATCATTTATCGTTAGGAAGCCGTGTCTGCCGCCCTATCAATCACAATGCACCGAACACAACATTCGGGAAGATTGATTATTGTACCGTAAAAAGTATTTTGCAGTTTTGTGATTGGTTTGGTAATCCTATCTGCCTAGATCTCTAGAGAAGTCCATTTTCCTCCTTTTCAGACTCCTTAAAGGAAAAGGTCCTCTGAGCACTTGCCACTTCAGGCTCAATAAAAATCGAAGGCGACTAGAGTCATCTTTTGTTTTTTCTCGACTCTTTAAAATTGAAAAAACAAGTTGTGTCAAAGCGTCTAAAATTCATTTAATTTGAAAAACATTTTTCCCTTTTTATTTTGAGTTGATCAAGTAATCCGCAATTGTGGAAGAAAGTCAATCAAAACCCTGTCGTTCGCGGATATTCACGAGTCAACCATCGTTGACTCTGGAAGCGAAACCATTCCGAACAAAGCGAACTCATTTAACCGGATCGAAGTCCCCTAGGTTGGTTGGAGCAAGCACTCCAACATCCTCAGAGACTCCGGTTACTCCGAACATTTCTGGAATCCCTGCCTCTACAGAAGAAATTCCGCATCAGCAAAAGGACATTACAATTGATCCTAGTGTGACGGTTAACACTTCTATTCCTGAACCGGCTCCGTCTACAGCCGATTCGAAAGGTGTTACTCCCAAACTGTCTGCTGCTGCAGAACTTACATCTTCTTCGGCACTAGAAATATTTTACGAACCTGATGGTCTGCCTCTTCCTCCTAGATTGATTGCCATAGAAGAGATTGTGGAAGATCCTTCGTCTAGCACTCCAACGCAACTTGGAGCTGGGATCGCCTTGTATCCTTCTTCATCAGAAAATATTCACCCACCCTTAGAAGTTCCTGAATAACTGCTGAGGAATCTTTTGGATAGGCTTAATATGTCTGAACAACCATCAAAATCAAGGACTCTGTCACCCGACATAGCAAAAACGGAAGCTCCTTCTGCTATTTCGACAATGCTCGTCGGCGTGCCATCTGTCCCAACCAGCTTTCAATCGCTAGATGGAGTCCATCCAGGGACTATTTCGACAATATGGACTGTTCCCGTTTGTTCGTCCGGAATTATATCTAGAATCTCTTACGTTGAGTCTCGACAAATTGATCCGTCACAAGGTCAATTTGGGTAAACTGGTCCCCAAAGGCAAATTGTTCCTTTGAGTACATGGATTACCGTCGTATGGAGGGTCGTATACCCTTTCATTGTCTTCCTCGGAAGGACAACCATGCGTGAGTTCGCAACAAAATTTGGGTTATGCTGGAATCACAACTAGCGGTTGGGTACCAATCCTGTCTAAACAACCAAGAGTTGTATGCTCAATACAACAAAATTCACCTATGACAAACATCCCCACTACGCTGGCTATTGTGGAAGTATCGCATCGCAAGTACAAGCATCACCAGTTGTATGCCAACCTCAAGTTTCTCAAGTTGCAATACAACAATCCCTTGTACCTCTGACACAACCACAGTCACCAACTAGTGGAATGGCACAGGTTCAAACAGGGAACACCAATCCCCATCTTGGTCAAATAGTCAGTACTGGACAATAGTCCATGGCTTCACAACCATGGCTGGTGCAATACCAACAACCGTAATTCCAACAGGCTTACCAAGGATATGAGCAACAAGTCTTTGCAAGTAATAGGCAGCCGTATCAACCATATCATAATGGTTATGCCCATCAACCTTACGAAAGTTACAAACATCAAATGCATTATGCTGGTATGCAAAGACCGATTGCTCAAAAGATTTCGTCTTATCCTGGGTATGCTCAACCAAGCCTGAATCAATAGCTGCCTTTCATGGCAACTTTAGAGTTACCATATCTAAGTTGACTAAAGAACGATCCAATTGCCTACGCCCCTTGGTGGCCGACAATTCCGCATAAACTTCTGTTGAATATTCCTAAATTTAATGGAAATCTGGGGGAAGACCCATCGAATCATGTGATGACCTTTCATCTATGGTGTTCATCAAACACTCAATGATGATTTGATTCGGCTTCGCCTCTTTCAGCGCACGTTAACTGGTTCGGAAGCAAAGTGGTATATCGAATTGCCTAAAGCTTTGTTTGATAACTTCAGTACCCTAGCCACAACATTTTCAACCCATTTTCAGTTACCTATCAGGTACGAAATAGGAACTGAGCTGCTTACCAATTTGAAACAAACGACAGCCACTCACATATCCGATCATATTCATGAGTGGCGACGTCATCGTAGAATGGTAAAAACATATGTTCCTGATCAGTTGTTGGCTGAATGGTTTATTAAGTCACTATTACCCGCTATTATAGAAGATGTGGCAAAGGGAGGAGTCGTCACTGAAGAGCAAGTTATTTCTCGTGCACAATATCTAGACTTGATCTATACTTAGTCTAGCACGCTCTACGATAAAATCCCTGACACTCCTAGACCAGAATTTTCTGTTCCTCTGCGTCCTAAATCAAACAAAGACTCTCATGCTGACGATGGTGTGATAGGTACAACAAGCACTAAAACCGTGAAGGCTACATCCAAAAAGGCCCGCACAGTTTCGAGTCAAGATGCAAATGAGGAACTTCTAGCCTCAGAACTAAATGTTGTGTCAACAGACAAAGGAAAAGAACCCAAGAAGCCAGGAGGCAAGAAGAAAAAACAAGGGAAGAAGAAATACCAGGGGGACTCGTCTACTAGAAAATTTTCTGCAGACCCTTGTGGGAATGGGAAACCAAAAACTCCATGTCATATATGTGACAAGGATCACTGGACACGAGACTGTCCATATAAAGAAGAACTTCGAAAATCTTTCAAAAGTTCAAAAACCTCGGTTGTACTGACTGATCCGTTTCCAAACCCAGGAACGAATCTGGTTGCTAATGAAAATGCTTCCCCATCCCAAGTGCTAATGTTGTCAGTCTCGAAGCAACTGAATGATGCTCTAATAATGACAAGGAGTAAAGATTACAGGAATCCACAAATGTTGAACAACAAGGATACTGATCAACCTATTAGTTCAACAACGACTTCAATGGAAGTCGTGCCACCCATCATTCCTGAATTAACAATAAAACCGCCAAAGGGAGTAGTACACAAATCGACGTTTAATCCTCGTGCCTGAGCAGCAGAGCACTATAATATAGTGGAGGATTTAGCTCAATCGCCATCTGCGATGTCGACTCTTGAGGTACTACAAAATTGCCCCTCCCAAAAGCAGGCTTTATTATCAGCAATAGGTGGGATTGACCCATTGGATTCCAATCTTGTATCTTTTAATCATAAAGGATATGACCCTCAGTTACCAGCTCAACTAGCTTTCCTCATTCAAATGAAAGCCCTCAACAAAACTATTCATAGAACAATTATTGATGAGGGGGCATCCACATGTATCATGTCGATGAGTTGCTTGAAAACTCTAGGGTCTCCATCCTTGTCATGATCATCAACGACATTGAAAGCATTTGATGGATGAACATACACCCCGTATGGGATACTAAGTAACTTGCAAGTCGAAATGGGGGGAAAAACAGTAGAAATCGATGTTGAAGTCATCGACGGGAATCTTGATTACAACATCCTACTGGGAAGACCTTGGATATATGCCATGGCAGCTGTTGTGTCGACCTACTTTAGGAAAATTGTATTTCCTTCCCAAGGAGGAGTTACAATCATCGACCAACAAACTTTTCTCCCCAACAGTTTGCAAGTTACGGGAAGCATTCCAATGATCCATGGAATCCCTAGCATGCTTCATAATATCGGAGTAGGCCTACTAAAAGACCCTACGTTAATGGGAACTTTTACCCTACCGCCTCCTACGAATTTGGCAGAAGTGGCTAATGTAGGAACCTGCAATATGATATCTTCCATTCAAAAGATGTCAGAAAACGATGTTAAAATGGATCATTCACAAGTTTTTCCTCTAATCCTGTTGGAAATATTATAGCAATCAATGTTCTCAGCATGGGAGGCAAACCCGCATCAACGCTCATCGAGCGTTTGGATAGATAGGTCTAAGGAATATGGCACCCCTTCAGATCCTTGGTTGCAAGTACACTCTATAGACAAAGGAATCATTCAATCGATGATGATTGATGGGGCACCATGGGAAGATTGCCACCATTGTTCCCATCTTCTGACTTGGAAAGAAGATAATTCCGACGACCTACACCATCCTTCAGTATTTGACTTTCTGACGAATACTGTAAACACGGTGGATTCTGAGAGAAACCTATCCAATATCAAAGACACTACTGCCATAAATATCTCAACCAAAACAGATGTTGTAGAGAATATTCATGTTGGAAAATCTTGTTCTTCTTCCGAACTGGAAATATATACCACTCTCTTTCGCGAGTTTAGATATGTCTTTGCTTGGTCATATGATGAAATGCCAGGTATCGAATCGAGCATAGTTGAACACGAAATTAAGATGTATCCAGATGTCAACCGGTACGACAGCGGCTAAGACAGGTGCACCCCAAGAAAGCCGTTGCCATCAAGGAGGAAGTTTAAAAACTCCTCCATGCTGGTTTCATTTACCCCATTCCTCTAACCAATTGGGTATCGAATATTGTTCCTGTGATGAAAAAACTAGGAACGATTAGAGTGTGCGTTGATTACAGGGATGTAAATCAACCTTGTCTAAAGGACAACTACCCTACACCCTTTATCGACCAGATAATTGATGAATACACCAGATGCGAAATCTTTTCATTTATGGATGGATTTTTCGGGCATAATCAAATAAATATCCGCCCACAGGACCAGTCAAAGACTGCATTCATTTTTCCGTGGGGCACATTTGCATATCGCAAGCTACCCTTTGGTTTGAAGAAGACAGGGGCAACTTTTCAGAGAGCAATGAACTATGCTTTCCATGACATCAAAAAAATCGTTCAACCTTATCTCGATGATCTCCCAGCTCATTCGCGAAAGCGGACCGATCATCTGCACCATTTGAGAGAAATATTTCTATGTTTCCGACACTACAAGATACGACTCAATCCACACAAATGTGTGTTTTGTGTCAGTTCTGGTCGTTTACTTGGCTTCATCATCTCAAAGGATGGGATTCGTCTCGACCCTTGCAAGGTTCAGGCAATCATCAATTTGCCTCCACCTTCAAACTTGCTTCAGATTCAGAAACTCCAAGGGAAAGCAAATTTTCTCACGAGGTTCATTCCAAATTACATCGAACTAGCTAAAGGTTATACCCGTATTTTGAAAAAGGAAGTTCCATTCGTTTGGGACCAGGTCACGCAAGCCTCCTTTGATGCTTTAAAGAAATCTCTAATACAAGCGTCATTAATGTATGCCCCAGATTATCAAAAAGACTTTAACATGTATCTGGCTGCAGCAGATACGACCATAGAAATGGTTTTAGTACAAGAATACAATGGAATTGAACATCCTATATATTATTTAAGCCGAAACTTAAATGATACGAAAATGAAATACTCCTACGTTGAAAAGCTCACCCTCGCGGCTGTTCAATCAATACAGAGATTTCAACACTACGTCCTCTTCAAGAAAACTACCATTTTATCAGATTGCAACCCCATGACCTATATATTGTCGCGACAGTTGTTGGGGGGCAAATATTCAAAATGGATATTAATTCTACAAGAGTTTGATTTGGAATTCAAGAAATCCAAATCAAAGAAAGGCCTGGTATTCGCAGAGTTACTATGCGATCTCCCATCGTCGTCCAATGATGCAACATCCGAAGAAGCAATCATGGATGAAATTTTGTTTCTGATATCTTCAAGCGATCTGTGGTACAGAGATATAACCATTTATCTCTAGACACAAACATATAGGTCTAATACCTCACGCTCCGAACAACGACGTATTCGATACCAAGCAAAAGACTACGTGATCGTCGGTGATACTCTTTACCGTCGTGGTATCGATACAGTTCTGCGGAGGTGCCTCACCCTTGAGGAGGCCGAAAAAGTCTTGAATGACTTCCATTCAGGCATGTGTGGGGGCCATTGATCCAGTTATGCTACGGCGCAAAATTTTTGACGAGTAGGATACTTCTGGCCAAAAATGTTCAAATATTGCATAATCGCAGTTAGAAGTTTTCATGCTTGCCAAATTTTCGATAGCAAAACCAGAAGACCACCTGCACCGCTGCAACCAGTAGTAGCTGTTGGGCCATTCACCAAATGGGGCATAGATTTCATGACATGTAACCCCACCTCGGCCGGGGTGCATGGGTACATAATAGTCGCGGTAGAATATTTTACCAAATGGGCCGAGGCGATGGCTACATTAAACAACAACGGAGAAATGGCTACCCTTTTCTTGTTTAATCACATAGTCTCCAGATTCGGTATTCCATAGGCCATAGTCACAGATCATGGATCACATTTTCACAATCACATGATGGTTGAGTTGGCTGCCAAATTAGGACTGCCCCACGACAGCTCTACTCCATACTATCCGCAAGGTAACAGACAAGTTGAAGAAATCAACAAAGTCCTAAAGCGCATGATGCAAAGGATGATCGGACTCCAGAAACGGGATTGGCACCTAATCCTGTACTCTTCCTTGTGGGCATACCAGACATCGATAAGAAATGCAACCATATTCACACCTTTTCAATTGGTGTACGGTCTGGAAGAAATCTTACCGGTTCAATGTGAAATCTCGTCCCTCAAACTCGCAGTCGACCTTCTCCCTGGAACCTCAGAAGAAGAGGCTCATTTTGTGGAACTAATCCATTTGTATGAAACCTATCATGATGCAGCTTCGGCTAACGAAGCTCATAAGAAGCGAGTCAAGGCACAGTTCGACAAGAATGTCAAATCTCGCGTCTTCTCAGAAGGTGACCTGGTCTTACTTTACGACCAGGAATCCGATAAATTCGGAGCAGGGAAATTCAAATCATTATGGATGGGTCCCTATATTTTTAAATGAGTATTAGCAAAAGGAGCCTACGAGTTGATGGACTATGATGGGATTCCACTGGCACAACCTCGCAATGGGTTGTACCTTAAGCGTTACTATGCTTGATTTAGCATAGTAATCCTCATGCTTTTGTTACATTTTTGTTTTCGCCAAGAGCATTTAGTTTGGTTAAATAATCCACTTTTTTCATTCGTTATAGATTTCGAACCTACTGGAATCATTCGTTGGATATGCCGACGAAGCAAGTCGTAGTTCGCGGAACCTGTCTTCTACGGCATGGGCCATTTTCAATCCCAGTGGCGAGTTAGTAAGTTTCATAGGAGTGTGTATTGGTCGGTCTAGGAACAGTATCGCTGAATACACTACATTGATAAAACTCCTTTCTAATGTCATCACACATGGCATATGCCGACTTGTCGTCAGGCTAGACTCACAACTCATCATTCTACAACTCACAGGCATCTATTGTGTACGAAATCCAGCTATCTATCGCATGTTCCTAAGGGTCAAAATTTTGGAAAGACAGTTCGATTTCATCCAATATCAACATATTTCCATAAGTTTAAACACATTAACAGACTCATTGGCAAATTATGTGTTAGATAGACATTTGCGACATTTATAAAAAGAAGCATCACATCAATATATGCAACAGGATAATGTAACTTAACCAAAATAAAGCTCCGAAAATCAAAAATATATTTCATAACTGTTTATAGTCTGTACATAATGTTATGTAACCAAGACAAAATTTGTCAAATGACCCAAAAATGAAAATGCTAGGGGGCACCCTAGTCTAATGATGCTGGTTATAACAAGTCACCGCCTGTGCAATCATGCGTAAGAGCCTAGTTCATCGACTCGGCACTCCAGTAGTATGTCGCTACAACCGCAGAGGCAGCTCATCGGTCCTCACATCTGGGATACCAAGGGTAAGGCCCTCAATCTGGTCCTATAGTGCTGAAAGAGTATCGACCACATCAAGGTCGCGAAGGATGGCCCTCCCAACAACCTCTCCTACTGGAGCGACCACTGGGTCTCTACTACGTACTGCCAGTCGAACTGGTCCAACATCTGCATGAGCACATGAGTTTTGATTAGTCTTGATCATAAGAATATAAGAACATTATAAGGAACAATGAACAGAGATATGGTCAGAAGAATTACCCATGGCACCCCACTGCTCACCAACCGGCAGCACCAAATCCGGATCACCTCAGAAATCCATACCAGCATATGGGAACCTAGCATAAACCATCTCTTAACGGTCAAACCACTCGAAGAAGGTCTCAGAAAAAGAAATCTGGGGCTTGCCAGCGTGCTGAGACATGAGATCAACCCATCTCTGCATTCGTGGTTCAGTCGGTGGAGGTAGGCCAAGTGAAATATATTGCAGCTGCATCAGTGGGATTCTCTCCAAGGCGAAAGCGGTCAAAATAGAACCATAACCAAAGTTCTTGGATCTTCCACTTTTCACCTTGGTCAATTGTTCTTTCATCACAAAAAGTACTACATCACACCAATTGAACACCTTCGGTTCAAGGCATTCCAAAGCATACTGCATGCAAGATTTGTTGGCTATATGAAGAGTAGAACTACCAGCCAGTCTAGCAAAAGTGAACAGAATGGTCCGCAAGGGCCGGTCAGTGACATCTCGGATATTGATCTTGTTGTCTGTACTCGGTTGAGATCCCTCTCTGTAATGCTGACGAATGTACTCCCTCATGGACTCACCCCCATGGGCAGAGCCTGATAATGAGAGAGGGGCACCATGCCTCGACAAACCGGTCAAAAAATAGATGTCCACCACTATCAAGGGGATTGATTTGCCCCTAATCAGGAATACTTGGTTGATAGGATCCCAGGCATTAAGGAAATACTGCAACAAACTGATTTGTTGCCTCATGCTAGAGATATGGAAAAACTTCAACAAGCCACAGTTCCGCAATGCAGCTATTGTGCCCAGATCATGTAAAGCAACAACATCCTCTTCTTCATGCTCGCGTTATCGCCATGTAACAACCATTTTGCTCCGATGAATCTCTGGAAAAAAAAACAAGGGAAGAGTTAGGATCTTCATTTGGTAAAAAACAGGAAAACATTCATGAGGAAACTGTGCAAAAACTTTCCTCCCTACATCCATCGCACCCCAGCAAGTGTACTAGGAGCGATGCATACTGACTATTCAGTGGAAAGATCAGTATGCATCGCACCTTTCAACTAAGGAAGGGTACAATGGTCCCAGGGCGAGTTCTTCAAACCCCAGGGGCTCAGCCAGATAAGGAAACAAGCTCAGAATCCAAAATGAAAGGCATGTAATGGAAGAGCACAAGTTTAGCTCTTACCTGGTCCGAACGGCATCGAGAATCGTCCACAAAATCTTTCGGAATCAACTGGTGAAAATCAGGGGGGAAAAGCACCTCCAGAGCTCCAACAAACCAAATTCAAATGAAATGGTAAAATGAGAGGTAAAAGTCATTTTTAATTTACTATGCACGTAATTCAAGTAAAATATTAGTGTTTTTAACTCATTTATCAAGCATATGTTTTCATTTCTAATTGGTTTGATGAAGCAAATGAACAGGTAGTACAATATTTGAAAGAACGAAATGTTAAGGGTAAATCAAAAACTCAATGACCATCATCACGAGCAATGTTGTCGGAGAGTTCAAGCTCGTTAAAAAATAAACCCTCCACAAGAAGTTTTAGCACATAGTTCAAGCTCATTAAAAAATAAACATAAGTCATGAGAAAATGTTTCCCCTAGCGTTTAAGCTCATTAAAAAATGAACCGGTAAATAACCATTGTGAATGCCTTATCGCTAGCTTTTGAGCCTTGGTCGTGTTCTCTCCATCACCTCCACTCTGTTTTTAGCCGATCATTCACCCCCATATGATTGTTTACCCCTTCGAGGAACATCTACGAAGAGTGATTCTGTTAGCCATCCTTGTGACACTGTCGTGATTGGAAAATTCCAAATCTTACCTGGAATCAGCTGCTACACGAAACCATCACTCGTTCCTCGAAAATGAGTCTTCTTTAATCTCTTTTCACCTGACTCGTAAAATATGAAAAGATTGCCGAGCGATTGGCCTCTTTGGCTCGTTAAAGGCATCGGAAGTGCTATCCCTCCTCTAGATTTTAATCTTTTTGGACCAGAGGGATTATTTTACAAAAATATCGAGCGCTTGTCTCGTTCGGCTCGTTAAAACTATCGAAAATTCATCCCTTTTGTATTATTTTATGCTTTTTCGGACTTAAGGGATTATACAACTAAAAAGAATCTTCAGAGTCTCCTTTCTATTTCTTTCAGACTCTCTAAAATTGAAAGAGATTGAGTTATCTTTGTCGTTAAACTCGTGAAAACCTAATAGCGACAAACTCGTCCAAATGGACGAGAACGAGTTTCACTGTCACTAGGCTCGCTAAAATATAGTGACAGGTTCGCCCGAAGGGTGGATTATAGAAAAAGCATATGTTGTCCTCCTCAAGCTTGACAAAAATAAATAGGTACTGGTCAGCAATGACTGGGGAAAATTGGGAAGAAAACTTGAAGAAACTTTATTGGTAGCAAGTCGCTCTTGAACATGACACTTTCCTTCTGCGTCCATGCCGGGTTGGGTTGTTCCATTCACTGGTCATCACCATTGGTTCATCACACCATCCATATTTGGGGTTAATGCTACCAATCCATCGTCAGTATCGCCGATATGTTCAAGAGAAGTCATTCAGGCAATTCACCTGTGTCTTACCCACTTCAATACATTCATGCTTCATTCCTTCATGACCGCCACCCTGAACCCTGTATCGTCAGTTTGTTTTCACCTCCAAAATCATTTGCTTCATTCCTTGTCATTGATGTGGGATTCATTAAGGCCTTCCTACAATGGGTCGCTTCTTGTTGACATCAGCTCATTATCCAAGAAGTTGACTTAGGAACAACCCTTTCAGTACTTTGAAGCTTGCATGCCTCAATGGCAAGTTTCTCACTTTCGGCGACAGGTTTACATCAATGCCCTTCGACCGAGAGATTTTACGTGGTTTTCGATGCCAAGTCCTTTTTCACACTACGTGAATTGTACTGTAGTACCTTTAGGGTCATTATCATTATTGGTGATTCCTCTCGCGCCTATTAACAGCTTACATCATTGAATGGTAATCAGGTGATGTATTTTCATGTTCTGCTCCAGAACATTTTTCACATGGATCGACTTGTACTCCGAGTGAAGATTGAACGAGTTTTGAAGACCCCGGATCTAGTTTCATCCATCCAGGCTGTGATATGTTCAAGAATATAAAGACATCAAGTGTACATCATTGCCAAACAGATGATCATCCAAATCAAAGGATGATGAGTCGAAATCATCAGTCTGCCACACAAACGATTGTCTGTCCTATGTACATGAAAATGAATTTATAAAGCTGACCATGGGAATGCCTGCCTCAGCTAGATCACGGGAAAAATGTTGTCAAAATAATTTATTATTGCATCTTATTATAGGTTCCTCCCAGCTCGAAAAAACTTCAGATCCTCATAGTAAAGTATTTCACTCGACATCAAAAAGATTAACGACCTCATGCTTTAGGGGGCAACTGTTATAGACATTTTTGGGCACTTCAACCCCAATCATAAATGTCCATAAATGGATGGCTCCTAAGTCCCTAAAAGTGTTACTTTATTGCCTAAAGGAACAAGGTCAGTTGATCACATCATCTCCCAGAAGTTCTCCACTAAAAACTACTCATAAATGGTCAAAACTAGACCATACTGAAAACCCAGTGCAAAGGGTGCGATGCGTATCACCTTCCTAGTGTACAGGGTGTGATGCATATCACCTTCCTAGTGTACAGGGTGCGATGCATATTGAATGGCTCCTCTGTAGGGTGCGATGGTTGGGAATGGACAAATGGCAAGGACAAAATGCAAGGTGGAAGATCATGGAATCTTCCAAAAGCTTCCCCTCTGACACTTGCCTCTCTGTTTTCAACCAGGGATGAGTAAGAGATCATCATTCTCCAAGTGGAAGTAGGAACTATCAGAGAGAGGACACTAATCAAGACCCCAGAAGATCACCCACCTCCCTACAATCATCTATATATGGATCCCTCATCACAGAGATCCAGAGGCTGGAATCTTGTATCTTGTAGAGAATTGTTGTTGGTTTTCTGGTGTATATTCATAGTGTTGGGTGATCTAACCTTTACTTGAGGTGAAGAAGCGTTTTCTAGCCGGAGGATGATACTGGGTCAGGACATATGGTTGTAATCCTCTTCCTACTTCTCATCTTAATAAAGCTATTCAAGTTTTCCTCCATATTCTTGTATGTTTACTTATATATGCATTCGTATGGTTAACACACATCTGGTCCTATATTATTTGTGCATATAGATCTTTGTTCTTCTATAGTAATATGTTGTTGTAATTCCACAGGTGCTCTTTGAAGCTGGGCAGACGAAGAAGAAGCGGCAAAGCTCTATCAGAAAGGATAGGAAATCAAGCACAAGACTAAGGTTGGTCTCCTTTGTTACACTCCTATCTATTTTCATAAAGGAAAGTGAAAGTAGAATTTACTTGTTTGTTTCTAAGATAGCTACCAGTCTTAGTGGGAATAGCAGCATCCAAGTGGACACTATTCCCGGTAACAAGGACAATTTTTTATTTCAAGAGTGTACTCAGTTTGAGGCAGTCACTTGCTCAAGAGTAATGTTTTGCAGTATAGTGCTTAAAATACAAAAGTAAATGAATGTTGGAAACAAAATCTAATCGAAACAGCAAGAAACTGAAATTTTCTAAACTAAATCATTCACTCAAACAACCATCAGTGGAGGACTCAGTAATGATAGCTCTCTCCCTTGTAAACTGATGCAAATGAAAATCAATCATAGGAAAGATCTCCAATCTGATAACTTAGACAGCTATAGTCAATGTTCTTTACAGTTGTTGATCTTTCAATCCACACTAAAGCAATTAACTGGATATGATAAATCAATAATGCTGCTAACAGAAATGGAATAAACACGCTCAGTGCGATAATACTTAAAAGAAAAACCAAATACCTATAGGAAAGAAATGAACAACAAAGCTTATTTAGTAGGAATGAACAACATAGCTATTTCAATAGAAATGAACCACAATATGTAGTGAACATCAGAGTCTGAATATGAACAGTGCAACTTTATATTTGAAATGAATAGCATAACAATATAAGTTGAAAAGGATAATAATATATGTTATGGTTGAAAGGAACAACCACGCAATTCAATCATAGCTTATGCAATAAAACAATTTCATAAAATATTAGAACAACATGTTGTAAAAACATGAAACTGTAAAGAAATGCGATTCAAAGAAATAAGAATTAAATCAAACCATCACATGACTGGAACTGTAAATATATAATACAGAGCAGCAACTTAATCCACTAGAGGTTGGGCCCATAGCCGCCAGCAAATGCTACTGGGTTACTTCAGATAAGGCGAATGAACAACAACCCATTTACTTATTAATCATCAAATTGTGAAATCATTACAACAGCAAAAGCCTTGAGAATTACAATGGTAATGCAACAATCATCCTTTCCTCCTATCCTATCCTATCCTATATCTAATAATCCTTGACTTAATCTCTCATAATATATTCCATCATGAATAATCAGTCATTAATTCTCAATCCCCTTCTCTGATCTCTGTTTTCATTTAAATAGAAAGAGCAGAGAGCAGTTACAACATAGATGATTACAATATTATTCTCATTACAAAATCGGATTGTTCTCAACAAATTGATAATAAAGATCATATCTAAGATATCCTTCCATCAATCATTCAACAGAAACAGGTCGAATTTGGCATTGCAGCTGAGATAATTTGGAAAATGGCCACATAGCGAATATGAGAAAAACGTCTTCAGAGAACCTTCCATTTCTCTTAGTATGGACCAAATTTGGGAAACTACTCATTAAAAAACTTATTTTGTCTATTCTGAACAAAACCCATGTTGTAGATTTTCCATATTCTTCTCCATTTGTTCAAAACCTTCAATGTAAAATCATCACTTCTTATTCCAACGAATTTTTGAGTTGGCACATTTAATAATCAAATCTTCAATCTGGAAAATATCTTGGAGGCTAAAAATGGTGAGTAATGTTACAACCAATTTATTAATAAACCATCATTAGTAAAATCATGCATAATCATCAATTTATTAAAAATAAAGAAGAATAAATAATATTTATCCATAAGCGCATAAATCATTATAAAATGGAATTATATGATAAATCATGATAAATGACATGAGTAGAAATGGATGAAATATGTGTTAAAAAGTGATAATAATAATGATATATTAACAGCCCAACATACCCCCAAACTGAATATATTGCATATCCTCATGCAACAAAAAACTAAATATATTGCATGTCCTCATGTAACCCAAAGACAAAACCCATGTGTTAACCAAGCACTAAAAAATTTGCTCATCCCAACTCATGAAATGGATGGAACAAAAGAATTCTTCCTCAAATAATGAATATTCAATTTTAGCAATGTTGATGAAGGTGTAACAATTTTTACATTGACGTCCAACTTATGTGTATATGAAGTTGTAGCAAAATATGATATAAGTAACAACAAACTTCATTAATACAAGTAGATTTAGACTATATTAATGCTTTTATGATCCAAAAATCAGATCGTTTTGATGCACAGATCATGAGATATAAACAAAATGATTGTAAGTGAGAGTGTATGATTTCCGACATATTTCAAACTAATTTAACTTGAAATTTTCTAGGTTTGTATATTTTAATGATGCATCTGTGTTTTCTATAAATCACAAGAATTGAGTTCATAGTTTTAAAAATATTATGGAATCAATTTATGCACTGTGTAAAAATGAAGTTGTATGCCTTAAATGAGAAGGAAAGTAGAAAACATCTATCATGCGTAGCAATCGCCCTCCCCCCTGCCCACCACCCCCACCCCCAAAATTGAAGAATTAACATGCCCTCATGCAATGCTAGAAAACAAATTGAGGTGGTTGCTACCATCTGTTGAACTCTATGCTTGGTGTAAAACAACATGGAATAAGGGAGGTGTCAAGAATGAATAAGAATATCAATGAATGATAAAGAATATTAATGACATGATCATAAGAAAAAAATGAATGAAAGCAACACTCCCCCAAACTAAAAAATGAGATGTCACTGAAAAAATGGGAAGTGGTTAAGATGTATAATGAAGGATGATAAATAATGCTCAAAATGGATTTTCAGGAAATTCTCCTAAATTCGTAATAAATCAGAAAATTATGCTATTTTACCTCAATTTTTACCTTCAAAAAGAAAAATGTAGAATGACCTGTATGGACTAGCATTTTTTGAAGCTGGTGGAGGTAGATTGGATGTTGAAAGTGATGCAAAAGGTGGAATCCAGGCAAGCACATCATGTCTGAACAATTGTTCACGTTCTCGAGTTGCTCGAGCCACTTCTGTTAGTTGCAATAGTGTGGTCTTGCTACAAATAGAATTCCCCCCCCCCATACTTGTTGTTCTCTTGTAAACAAATCACTATTTTGCATACAATGTTCTTGAATCCATAGTGTTAGTTTTGAATAGCAACAGATAAGATGCATGCAACAATTTGAATTGGAAAAACTTTTGTATACATGTAATACTAATATTTTTCAAATCAACAAGTTATGGCAGAGTGCAGTAATCATATCGCATGCTATCACATAATGCATACATTTCCCCCTCTAATTGGAAAAGGGATTCCATGACCATAATGCTTATGAAAGGTGTTATGCTAACGGCAAGGCAAGGGAATGAACAATACAACAGTTAATGATGCAAAGTACACATATCAATGATAGGATGGCAAGGGATATGGTTATAATGAGAGGAGCATGTATAAAGATAGTTATGAATAAGAGATAGGATGCTTTGAATTGATGATAAGTTATGCGAAAAAAGAAAAATGACAACAATATGCCAAAAAGATGCTTTGCAGATGGTATTCTAGCTGAAAATTATGCGATTGATCGGAAAACAATTTCTCATGCGTAAAGGTTCAAAATAGGGAACAAATTAAGGAAATAACTTCTCCGATAAAAAAAAAAAAAATAAGAAAAGGGTATTATAGTAATAATTGATGATAAGATATAACTTCAATACCATAAGCAGAGCCTCTGCTGCCAGCAGGCGTCCATAGCCTCGGCAGGGTTGCTTTTTTAACCCATATGAGCCAGGATCCTCAATTTATAACTGGA
>APFE031579117.1:42896-96397 GCA_000404065.3 Pinus taeda
TATAACTTCAATACCATAAGCAAAGCCTCTGTTGCCAGCAGGCATCCATAGCCTCGGCAGGGTTGCTTTTTAACCCATATGAGCCAGGATCCTCAATTTATAAATGGAGAGTTCCAATGTTGTTCTACAGAAGAGATCAGTGTACTAGCATGGTAACCAGATAACCACACTACCATTCACTGTGATGTAGCAAAAGTGATCAGGCTGGCTCGTGATGAGACCTCCTGTTCCAAGAATAATTTGGCTATCCAATGGATCATAACCCTGGTGTGGTGGCCATAATAGGAATGTCACTTTGTTACAGCCTTATGAACATGTTAGTCTAGCTCATAATGAGACCCCCTATCCTCCATCTGCGAACAAAATTTTGTCGTTATCACACATTTTTATGATAAAAAGAGGGAGGCTCAATACTCCTTATGAGTAGGGATGGTGGAAGAAGTTGAACATGTCAATAGAAAAAATATACCCATAATCTCATTTATTACAGACAGAGAAGATTATAACCAAGAAGGGTGGAATCAGCATGGTATTAAGATGATCAATCAGTATTATGTATAGTAGAAAACAATCCAGTAAAGTAGTATATAGATAATTGCATCCCTTTTGAAAATAATCTATCATCAAGGAGCTATCCTGTTAAAGATCATAACATGAATTATATTAACCCGCTTTAATAAAATCCATAATTCTTGTCCTTATAAAAGTAGTGTACTTCATGCCATAAAAGGGAATCAGTAAAATGTGGTTGAGATGAACTAAGAATAATCCCATAAGAGGAAGGAAGGGTTGTTCTTGAAAATACTCCCAAAGTGTTGTTCCTTTTAAGGAACAACAAAAGCACTCGAAAAAAGTGTTGTTCCTTGTAGGGAACTGTTAGCCTCCTACTGCAGCAGGTTACTCATCTTTCATGATTCACATTTTTACATGCCAAATATGTCATACTTTGCATGCTGCAGTGTTCCATATTTGCTAGAGAGGCCAAAGAAGGATGCCATGAGAGTGTGCCAATTCAGGTGCTAATGTTGTGTTCCAATTTTGATGTGCTATTCCATTCTTGAACAATTTTCAGTTAAAGGGAGGTCCAAATAGTTTAATCTTGGTCTCCCTAGGTTTCAATTTCCTGTTTTAGAATATAGATAATGAATATCTGTCCAAACAGCTTAATATTGGCAGATTCCTAGATAGGTAGAGAAGCAAAGGAGCCCCACTGCTTAATCTAGGCCCTTGGAAGAAATAAGTGTGGATGTAGATAGGAAGATAGAAAAAGAAAAAAGTTGAAAAAGCTGGGTTTGCAAGTCTAAGTACACCCAAACCAAAAAGAAGAAAAAATGCTAGGTAAGTAGGCTAGGTAGGTAGTTTTGAGGTTGCAAAATGTTGATTTGTGAGCAATTGCACATTTTCAAGTGTCATATATGTTCAGGTCACAATTATCAGACAGTTTTCATATGGAGGAGTTCAAGCAAAGCATGACTAACTTCCCCCTTTTTCCTTATTCCCTAAATCACTCACTAACTTCCTCAAAGAGGTCAAGATCTGCTTGATATCTCTCAGTTTCATCATTTTCATATCAAATGCCTTGGTAAAGATCTGCTTTACTCAAGGAATGGTCATTCCCTTTATGGACCATCTTCCCCTAATAGCCTAAGATTCACATACTTAGCGCTTTTTTATCACGGGTCATATTAACCACTGACTTTACTATATAGCTCCCTATTTATTTCCCCTTCCCCTACTAATAATATGTTAATAACTCCCTTATATGCTTATCCCCTCCCCCTGGTTGAAAAATAACCATAAGTATTCCTTGGGAATTACTAAGTTTGCCTAAAACTTAATAAGAACCCTCATGTTGTTTATAAAACCCCTTCCAAATGCATTGGGACTCACTCCTATGCATGAAAAACCCTCTTTCCACCCCTTTCTCCTAAAAACCCGCATCCAAATGTTTAACCCCGCGCATGTTTAACCCCAAAAAACCCACTTTTCTAAAGTTCCCTACCCCCGCCGAATTAAAAATTGAAAAAATTTGGTGCGCGAGCCCCCTCCTTATCCATCCAACACCTCATCTTATCTGTTAGCCGTCCGATCACCAGAGCCCGAGATCTGCGGTGGGCGGGTCTTTTTGTGCCCCGACATGCCGAAGGATAGCGCCCGAGAGATCGCGGTTTTGCCATCGTACTCCCGCCATGTGTCGCGCTCTTGACTGTGGTGGAGCCCCCCCTGCCAGTACCACCTAGGGGCAAAAGCGGTGCACCCGAAACCAGAAACCACCCTCCCCTCGCGTGACCTAAGCAGCACGTCACTTGCCAAGTTGCCGCCAACTCACCCTGTCCTGCCTACGCCTTGTTGACATCACCCTGCCACGCCATCACCCTACCGTACTGCCACGTCACCCTGCTGATGTCATCATGCTGATGTCATCACTGTACAAGGGGGTCCCACTACTGACGTCATGCTGATGTCAGCAACTGAAAAACGCGCAAGTGCAAAATTGAGGCTTTGGAAGCCCAAAATGAAATTCTGAGGCAGTTTTCGCTACGAGAAATGGGCCAAAATGGGAATATTTGGGGAATATTTTGATTCCACAACCATTTTGCACCGAAAAGGGCAGGAAAGGTCCGAGTTTGCAGTATATAGCACATCAGCAGAGAGAGAGAGTGTCCCGATTCAATTATCAAAGAGTATCAGGGGAAATAAAGCCCAATTTAATGCCAAAGAGTATCAGTGTTGCGGTGAAGTGTATTAGTGAAGATCTATCAGTGGCCCGAAGCAGATGAAGCATTAAAGAACCATCCAGCAATGTCAAAGAAGCAGTAAAGGCCATTTAAAGGCACTCAAATCACACTTACTACACATCAAACTCACATAAGATCAGTAGACCAAAGCTCAAAGCACAGTTATTTTAAAAGCACTACACCAAGCCACAGAGGACACCACATTAACTCATTTTGATCCAGCTGCCTTTGGCGTAGCCCAAGGAGTATTTACTTGCATTTAATTTCAGCACAAGTTAGGTTTAAAAATTGCTTTTTCCCACAGACCTGTTTAGGTCGGCTATAATAAATATTTTTGGATATTTTACCTATATATACCGCCCTGAATAATGTAATGAGGTTTGGTTGTTGTTATTGGATGGTTAGTTGATTCACTCAAGGAAAGACTCGCACTATATATTTTATACTTTCTATAATCAAAGACTGGTTACGAGCTTGGAGAATGGATTGTTTACTGTGTTTAATGGTTGAAGAGTGACTGTCGAATTCTTGTGCTGTTACATGACTCAATAAGTACTTCTTACCTCTGTTTTCCATTCATAAATCACCATCTAAACAACAGAAAGAAATATTAGCTTAGAACTTGTTTAACTGCACTCTATGCTCAATTTCTGTTGTTTCTTTATGTTTTCATTTGTTTTAGGCATAAATATGAATTCCACATGGCTCATGTTTTCCCTAATTCACCATGTATGACAGTTATCCAGGGATTCTTAACTTCCCCTAGATAGAGTTCATTCCCTTCCCTCTGTTAAGCTAAGTGAGAGATTCTTAATTGTCTCTCATTCCTTACATTTCATTCCATCTTTTTAGCTTGAAGGTTGTTTTATGTGCAGCTACCCTGCTCCATTTTCCTCTTGTGACCAAGAAAACGCACCATCAATCTTACTCCCCAACTCCATGCCCAATGGTTTGAACTTATCACACTATGCATTGCCTCTTTACTTGAAAGCATCCTCCTTCCACCCAAACACCACCCAAACACAAACAAAACCCCTGAACCCAATAATTAGACTAAAATCATCAACAACAAAGCTAAATCATTAAGAGAGAGCCCTCTCTGATTGCAGGTGGGCTAGAACTTGCAATCCAAAGATTGGTTTGTGGTTACCTCAGTCGTATCCCTTCAGGAGCTTAGGGAGAACCTGAGTGTTAACAAGAACAACAAAGGAAATACACGCCAACAACAAAAATACACATAAAAAAGTGTTGTTCCCTATAGGGAACAACAAAAAAATACACCAAAAAAAAAGTGTTGTTCCTTAAAAGGAACAACAACAAAAATGCATGCGAAAAAGTGTTGTTCCTTAAAAAGAACAACAAAAAATGCGAAAATAATGTTCCTCTGAAAAGAACAGCAGAAATGTGAAAGTGTTGTTTCTTTGAAAGGAACAACAAAAATGTGAAAATGTTCTTCCTTCGGAAAGGAATAGAAAAAATGCAAAAGTGTTGTTCCTTCATAAAGGAATAGCAAAAATGTAGAAGTGCAGAAGTGTTGTTCATTTGAAAAGGAATAGCCAAAATGCAGAAGTGTTGTTCCTTCGGAAAGGAACAGCAAAAATGCAGAAGTGCAGAAGTGTTGTTTCTTCAGAAAGGAACAGCAAAAATGCAGAAGTGTTGTTCCATTGGAAAGGAATAACAAAAATATAGAAATGCAGAAGTGTTGTTCCTTCGGAAAGGAACAACAAAAATTTAAAAGTGCAAAACTAGTGTTCCTTCGGAAAGGAACAATAAAAATGCAAAAGTGTTGTTCCTTCGGAAAGGAACAGCAAAAATGCACAATCATAAAATGTAGGCAGGCAAAAAACGAAGTAGTTGTTCATTGCATTGATGCTGAGGATGGGTCACAATTTGAAGGAAGCAACACTTGATACACAAAAATATAAGAGAAATCAGAAAAGAAACAACATTTTATTTAGAAATAGTATGTAAATAAATAAATTAAGTTACAATAGCTATGATGTTATTTGTTAAGGGAAGGAAAAAATGATCTCTTTGAAAAATATTCTGGCATCAGAGACATAACATGAATATTCAAATGGAAATCAATTCTTCATTTCTTCTGTTATGAATCCATTGGGTAATGAATTAGATGAAATTCCCTTGTTTCATTAAAATTTCTTCCAAGAATCTCTCGTCCATAAATTGACTTTCTTTATTCTCCTAGGACCTGCAAAAAACGAATGTCTACATGCAACAAAACATTAAATCATGGAGAAAGAGACGTTATTGGGCTCCCTTAATCCAAGAATTATGCAAAAAAACAAGTACTTACTTTGTATGTAGAAATTTTATGAATAATATTACACTTATTCACAGAGATTATCTTGATTATACATTATTTGCATAATCATGCATAAGACATAACCTCCTCTACGTTGATCATCAATTTAGTAGTATTCAGAAGCATACACATGCGCACATTGAAGCATCAATCACACATATCAACACAGTATGTACCCAGGGAAAGCATAAAGCTGAAAACCCCACAACTATCTGTATATTATATTGATTGAAAACATGTAACAATACATAGTACAATACTCCTCACAAGTACTCAGTACTATCTCCACCTGTTACACACAAACTAGCTCAGATTTGAATCAATCACTGAATCAAATCTCCTCCACTGCTTGCTTGCCTCCACTGCACAATCCTGCATGAGAATAGATGAGAATGACACTGATGAATGAATGATCCAAATTCATATTTCCCTTGGATATACCACGCAATCCTCATTGGCAATACTCAATCCATTGACTGTGAAAATCACATGCACAACTATAGTCACAACTAATAGTTGTCTTGCCCTTTCACTCACCTTTAACACTTGTTTCCACTGAACTGTCCATGCACTGAGTTAATTGATGTATTCTTGAGTTGATTTATGACTTAATAATTAGTGAATTAATTAATAACTAATTCACATCACTCAACATTAGTGTATTTGCCAGTTAGACTAACTACAACCAGTTCAACTGAGTCAAAATGAACATAACTCCATCAACTCCTGATCCAACTCCACATAACTCAATCACTGAAGTCCTAACTGAAGTCCTCCATGCAATAGCTCAAGTAACCCATAAGAAACACGTATTTCCTTCTGGCAGTTACACGTGCCACATCCGTAGCTCGAACTGAAGTGCTCCAAGAGAATAAGATAATGTTTATAGTCCAAATATTATTAAGAGCTAATAATATTCGACTGTTCTATTTTTAGCCTGGCAGTCTAAAAGTAGACTTGGCCCATATGTCTAAAAATAGAATTCCATCTATTTTTACCAACATGACCAATCATTCACAAATAGCATCCTGCAACTCATAGACCATGATCCATATGTCTAAAAATAGACTTGCACCAAAAATAGCCTACGGGCCCACTTAGTGAAGGTGACTTTTTTTCATTAAGCTCCATCATCTTGTTGCATTTTCAACATTGTATAACAAATCCAATGAGAAAATAATAAAGTAAAATTTATTTGTCACCTGCAGGAGAGCAATGGTCGACCATACTAACCCGCAGTGTTTTAATCACAACTTATTTGTTTTTCATCCAAATTGAGTGATTCCAAAGCTAGATGAGAGCTAATTCAAAGCTATATCTCCAATAGAAACAGGTTTTGAAAATTCAATGATATGATATGTCAATTTTACTAAGAAGAACCTGCATAACATAGTCAATTCTCATTACCCCACTTAGAACAACAGTGGATATTTTAAGCATAGATTCTTCATTTGATGTAAAATTTGAATGATTCAAATTGGAAATGAAATTATATTCCTTTATTTATCTTCAATAGAAACAAGTTTTGAAGACAAGAAGAATTGATAGGTCAAATACTCTAAGGAACGGCCAGAAAGATAGAGTTTTAAGAGTGCTGATTTATGATAGACAGTCAGTATTTTGATCATAACTTCCTCATACGATATCAAAAATGAGTGATTCCAATTGACTTGTAAACCATATTCATAGGGGAATCTACCATAGAAACAAGTTTTAAAATTTAGTTATTTAGGCCTCCAAAAATTGATTGTCCCAACTCTATTCCTAAGCTGCCTGCTAGACACCCTGTCACTATTTTGGTTCTAAATTTTTCATTTCAAATCCAAATTGCGTGATTAAAATTGGGTTGGAAAGTATACATCAGGGGATAATTATGATAGAAATATTTTTTAAAAACATTTTCATTTAGACCTCCAAACCTATATTGTCCCATCTGTGTTCCTGAGCTGCCTACTAGTCACCTTGTCAATGTTCTAGTTCTAACTTTTTCGTTTCAAATCCAAATTGAGTGATTCAAATTGGGTTGGAAATTAGATAGAAAGGGATAATTATGATAGAAACAAGTTTTAAAAATATTCCCTTTTGTTCCCTCAAAACATGACTGTCCCGACTGTGTTTTCAGAAATTTGATTAAGCCCACAAGCCCAAAAATATGATATTCAAGTATTTTTCCAAATTGTTGATAAAAATGAATATGAATGTTTGTAGAACTATTATTTCCATTATAATTTATATACATACACAAATTAATTAAAATATTTATCACGGGTGTTTATTTCCACAACGTGTTTCAACAAGAACAACTATTTCTACATTAAAAAAAAAAATGTGTTTATTTTATTTTCTACACTAACCTATTTTGATTTGAAAAATGAATATGATTACATATAAGAGTACTTCCGGTGGAACCATTTTCGAAATAAGGCTTAAAATATGTACATACCCAAATTTGAAAAATGCATATTAATGAATATTAGGATATGAGAAGCCAACTTCCCTTGAAAAGATAGAGTCAAAAATTGTTGAAGTATGGAGTGATGCTGCAAACAAATGATGGATTGAAACCAATCTTCAATATATCCTTTACTTTCTTGATTTGCCATAGCCATCATATCATGAAGTTCTTGAGCTTTTAAAATGACTTGTTGATGCAATCAAGAAGAGACCTCATTTTCTTCCATAACTTCTACAATTTTTAAATTTGAAACATTCTGAATTTCATTGCTAATTTTCTTTAATAGCATATGTGAGATAGAATGGGTGGGAAGGGTGCGTAAATTTTCTAGTTCAACACTATAAGCATGTTGTACTGGTTTATTATGGTGAAAGTGTGGAATGCGTTGAGTAGGAAATTGTGTACAGAATGGAGCATTTTGATGATGTAGTTGATTGGGTTGAGTGGATGATTTTGATAGGCAAATAAGATGTTGTGGAAGAGCTGGTGAAGAATATGGAGGATGTGTTTGTGCTATAAGATGAGGGAGAATAGTTATGTAATCATAAGATGAACCATGCCAAACTTGTAGACAATATTGGTGGTGATTATATTGAGATTGACATGGTTGCCCTAACACATTAGTATTCCATAATGGATTATGCAAGTAAGAGAATGGAGAAGAAGTGTTTTGAACCATACCTATAGGCCATAATTTCCATGGTTTTGACATTGTTGCAGCTTCCTCATCTCTTTGATATGCTACTTCCATCCTAGATAAGGAAGGGTGAGTATCTATGAGATGCTCCTTTTGGCAATAAGGGAAAAACGCTTCTTCAATTTATTGACTTTTCTGAACCTGCAAAACATTCAATTTTGAATTTAAAGAGATAATAAAATCAACTTTAAAATTTTCAAATAAAACATTGATTTCAGCTCTTATGTCTCTTGTTCTTGTAGCAGATTTGGAAAAGAAAGAACAAACGTCTCTAGAATTCTTACTGGCCTTGGAGATTCCTCTTGAATACCTTATGCACAATTCACAAACATCATCATATGACAACTGAAAAACATCACCTTTTCCTATCAAATTTAAGAGTTCTAAAATTCATCTTTGATTCCTTTAAGTAGGAGTGTTTTCAAGATCTCTTTTTCCAAATACTTATGCTTTGACTTTTGAAGGTTATATTGAAATCGCTCTACATAGTCCTCCAAGATTTCACCTTCCCCTTGTATCATATTGAAAATATCTTCATTGGATTTGTAATAGTCTTGCTACTTCTTCAAGAATATGTTCTTCATGTCCTCCCATGTTTGGATGCAGTTCCCACCTAGGCTCATGAACCATCAGAGAGCTATTCCCTTTAGAGTGAGAGGAAACACTTTCGACCTTTGAATATTAGTACACTAATCATATCCTCTGCAAAGTATTTCGAACTCAAATAAGAATGTATGTGGATCTGCATTTGTCAAACCATGAAAATTTGGTAGAGAAGATTGGGGAATTATGTTCATTTGTGCCACTCCTCTTAGATATTTTATAGGAAATTCAAACATAGAAATGTGAGCCATTTCTTACCATAATAGAAGATGTTCTTCATGTATTTCTTTAAGGCTCCTTCTTCAAATGTTCATGTCAATTGGTTAGTGAAATGGGTGGTGCTCACATCACCACTTGAGTGAAATCATGAGATTTGTTTTTCAAAATTTGTATTTTTTTTCTTAGTCATTCATACAGAAATTCAAACATTTATTTCTACCCTAATTTCATACAATCCTGCTGGAAAGTGGGTGAGGAAGCAGGGATTTTACATTCTCCATACACAGGTTCTTACCTTTTGTTTTTAATACCCAATTCTTTCCTAACAGGAACCCAACAGATGCACACTACTATATAGAAATGGCTACACTCTCCCCGGCAACAGCGCCAAAATGTTGAGCAATAAAAGGTATCTTTTTAACTCCTAATTATCTTCACATCAATTGTCAACATAGGGATGATTTTTTATTTCAAGAGTGTACTCCGTCTGAGGCGATCACTTGCTCAAGATTAATGTTTTGCAATATAGTGCTTAAAATGCAAAAGTAAATGAATGTTGGAAACAAAATCTAATCGGAACAACAAGAAACTGAAATGTTCTGAACTAAATCATTCATTCAAACAACCATCAGATGAGGACTTAGTAATGATAACTCTCTCCCATATAAACTGATGCAAATGAAATTCAATCATAGGCAAGATCTCCAATCTGAGAACTTAGACAGCTATAGTCAATGTTCTTTACAGTTGTTAATCTTTCAATCCACACTAAAGCAATTAACTAGAAATGATAAATCACTAATGCTGCTAATAGAAATGGAATAAACACGCTCAGTGCAATAATACTTAAAAGCAAAACCAAATAATTTCAGGAAAGAAATGAACAACAAAGCTTATTTGGTAGGAATGAACAACAAAGCTATTTCAATAGAAATGAACCGCAATATGTAGTGAACATCAGAGTCTGAATATGAACAGCGCAACTTTATATTTGAAATGAACAGCATAACAATATAAGTTGAAAAGGATAATAATATATGTTATGGTGGAAAGGAACAACCATGCAATTCAATCATAGCTTATGCAATAAAACAATTTCATAAAATATTAGAACAACATGTTGTAAAAACATGAAACTATAAAGCAATGCGATTCAAAGAAATAAGAATTAAATCAAACCATCACATGACTGGAACTGTAAATATATAATACAGAGCAGCAACTTGATCCACTAGAGGCTAGGCCCATAGCCGCCAGCAAATGCTACTGGGTTACTTCAGATAAGGCGAATGAAAAGTAACCCATTTACTTATTAATCATCAAATTGTGAAATAATTACAACAGCAAAAGCCTTGAGAATTACAATGGTAATGCAACAATAATCCTTTCCTCCTATCCTATCCTATCCTATCTCTAATAATCCCTAACTTAACCTCTCATAATATATTCCATCATGAATAATCAATCATTAATTCTCAATCCCCTTCTCTGATCTCTATTTTCATTTAAATAGAGAGAGAGCAGAGAGCAGTTACAACAGAGATGATTACAATATGATTCTCATTACAAAATTGGATTTTTCTCAACAAATTGATAAGAAATATCATATCTGAGATATCCTTCCAACAATCATTCAACAGGAACAAGTCGAATTTGGCATTGCAGCTGAGATAATTTGGAAAATGGCCACACAACGAATCTTAGAAAAATATATTTAGAGAACCTTTCGTTTCTCTTAGTACGGACCAAATTTGGGGAAAATGCTCACTAATAAACTAATTTGGTCTGTTCTGAACAAAACCCATGTTTCAGATTTTCTAGATTCTTCTCCATTTGCTCAAAACATTCAATGTAAAATCATCACTTCTTATTCCAACGAATTTCTGAGTTGGCACTTTTAATGATCAAATCTTCAATCTGGAAAATATCTTGGAGGCTAAAAATGGTGAGTAATTTTACAACCAATTTATTAATAAACCATCATTGGTAAAATCATGCATAATCATCAATTTATTAAAAATAAAGGAGAATAAATAATATTTATCCATAAGAGCATAAATCATTATTAAATGGAATTATATGATAAATCATGATAAATGACATGAGTAGAAATGGATGAAATAGGTGTTAAAAAGTGAAAATAATAACGACATATTAACGGCCCAACAGATGTATTGCATCAGAGCTCAGGATTGTGAACTACCAATGTATGATGGGCTGAGAGCAGTAGATGAATTCCTTACCCAATTTGAATGCATGGTTCCATAGCACCAACGGTTTGATGTGTTGAGATGGGCATTGCGCACAATGCCTGCACGTTGGTGGGGCACACATGAGGGAACCTTTGACGATTGGTGCGGCTTCAAGTGCATGATGCAGATAAAATTTGGGAAGTTGGAACTATGAATAACTAAGAAATACAATGGATGTGATTACCCACACATGCACCTTACCAGATGGGTCCAAGCCTATGGAGAAGAACCTTAACCAGAGTGAGTACACTTATTTTATCATACCCTGGATGTCATTCCAAGGAACTGGTATATTGAAATAGATCTCCAACATGGTACAGGCAAATGGGATATCTTGCACGAAGGTTTTTTGTTAACATTCCCCTTTGAAGATCAATGGATGGATACTGTGGACGACACGTTGTAGGTGGTGAAGGCCGCTATTTTCAAAATACCACTGGAACCAGAAGAAATTGTGCAGTTAGACTGGTCGTGACAGTTGTGCCAGGCTCTGGAATGTTACAATGTGCAAGTAGAAGATGATGAGGATGACCTTAGAAACATCAATATTCCGAGAACAGATGGGAGTCGTGAGGTTCGCGGACCAGCAATCGAGGATCCAAACATCACCACACCACTGAAAACAAAACAAGTAAACATCGAAATGGAGAAAGAGCCAAAGTATGCAAAGCTTAGGGACTATTGGGACGATGCCAATGTGGAAAAGGTCATCGAACTGCTTCGATAATATCAAGATTTATTCCCAACTAAAATCACAGAGTTAAAAGGGATTCTCAGTGACCTTGTACTGATGAAGATAACCCTAAAGCTCGATACGAAGCCAGTTAATCAGTAGCCTTACTGGTTTAATCCAAAGTACAAAGCAAAGGTCCATGAAGAGTTGGACAAGATGCTTGCAGCAGGAATAATTGAACTAGTGGAGGAGTCTAACTGGGTAAGTCTTATGGTTGTGCAGGAGAAAAAACAGAAAGGTGAAATTCACGTCTGCATCGATCTTCGGAAGCTCAATGATGCATGTGTTAACGATCCATTTCCAATGCCATTTATAGATGAGGTACTAGAAAATGTGGGAGGCTAGGAAGCCTACTCCTTTACGGACGGCTTCTTAGGGTACTACCAGATCAAGATTGCACCAGACGATAGGAGTAAAATGACGTTTGCTACCAAATGGGGATGCTTTTAGTATATGGTGATGCCCTTTGGACTAAAGAATGAGCTGGCAATATTCTCACACGTTGTGGTAGTTGCATTCAAGGAGTTTATACACAAGTTCTTAGAGGTATATCTTGATGATTGGACCATATTTGGGCTAGTTAAGAAACATACCGTGAGCTTACGGTTAATGTTGGAAACTTGTCGACGACACCAAATTGTGCTTAACCTAAAGAAGTGTACTTTCCTCATCCCCTTCGGGAACCTACTCGGCCATGTGGTTTGTAAGCAAGGTCTGATGATTCGGCAAAGATTGATGTCATACTCAACCTGCAAGTGCCACAAAGTGTCAAACAATTGCACGCCAAAATAGGACACACTGGTTACTATCGGAAGTTCATAAAAAGCTAAGCACAGATCACGGAACCAATGGAACAGTTGCTAAAAAGGGATGTTACTTATTGCTTGAATGAGGAATGTAACAAAAGTCTGGAAACACTTAAGGAAAAGATAGCATTAGCCCCTATATTGGTCTTTCCAAAATGGGACATCGAATTTCACATGCATGTTGATGCGTCGTGTATCGCGTTGGGTGCGGTACTCACTCAAGAAGGAGTAGAGGGAATTGATCACCCAATCACGTTCGCAAGTCAACGATTGTCAAAAGTGGAGAAGAACTACTCCACTACTGAGTGAGAGGGATTGGTGATGGTATACATGCTCCAAAAATACCACCACTATCTTCTCAGAGGACACTTTAAGATGTATACTGACCACTCTATGCTAAAATACCTAGTGAATAACCCTATGTTGTGCGGGGGAGGGGGCAGTGCATTTGTATGTGGTTGTTATTATTTCAAGAATATGACTTCGAAGTGGTCGTCAATCCGGGATGTCTGAACGCAGGCCCAGATCACCTGTCCCGAATTGAGAACGGTGAAGAGCCCACAAACTTAGAGGAAGGACTACCGGATGCACAATTGTATGCAGTGTGTGTCGTGGATGGCCGTTTTGAGGATATAATCCACTTCTTAACCATAGGAATCGTGCCACAAGGATATTACGTTAAACAAAAGAAAGAATTGGTGATACACGCAGCAGACTTTACTGTTATTGTAGGGCACCTCTACAAACTGGGCAACGAAGAAATATTACACAGATATGTACCTGAATTCGAGCGAGGACAAATCCTGGCCGAAGAACATGGGGGGGTTGCTGGGGGACATTATGCGGGCTATGCCACAGCATAGAAGATTCTTCACACCAGACTATGGTGGCCAACTCTACATCAACACTCGAAAGCATACTATCAGGCTTGCGACATATGTCAATGGACTGGGAAACCATTGCAGCATGATAAAATGTCGCTCAAACCTCAGATGATGCTACAACCATTTGAGAAATGGGTGATCAACTTTGTGGGGCCTATCACACCTCCAGGAAAGACAAGGACACGCTTTATCATCACGGCGACAGAATACTTGACCCGATGGGCAAAAGTATAGCCAGTTAAAGTCTGCACAACCACCACAACCGCAAAATTCTTGTTCGAGAATTTTTTAACGCAATTTGGATGCCCGAAAATTCTAATGAGCAATCGCGGAATGCATTTCCTAAATGAGACTATCAGCGGGCTCATAGAGGAATTTTAGATATACCATCAACAAAGTATGTCGTACCGTCCAAAAGAGAATGGGACCATTGAAGCGTCTAATAAAAATTTGGAAACGACATTGACCAAGGTATGTAATGCACAATGAAACGATTAGGATTTACGCATATATGTTGTGCTATGGGCATACCGAACAATGTGCAAGAAGTTGACAAGCTAGACACCTTTCCAGTTAGTCTACAGTAACGAATTTGTCATGCCAACGGAGTACATTGTACCCAGCTTGCGAATAGCAGTAACGATAGGCATGGTAGACTGTGCGGCTTTGGAAGAAAGGATCGCGCAACTGCAAGAACTTGAGGACAAATATTTTCTAGCAAGATTTCATCAGCAGGTACAAAAGCAGCGGGAAAAAGCTTGCCATCATCACCATATCAAGATGCGGGCATTCAAAGAAAATGATCTAGTATTACTCTACAACGTCAAGTTCGAGAAATTCCCTAGAAAGCTCTAAATGCACTGTTTGGGACCCTATGTAGTCAAAGAAGTTACAGATGGAGGCACAGTCCAGCTTGCCAAGCTCAATGAAGACCCATTCCCGGGAAGAGTAAATGGCAGTCACTTGAAGCTCTACATGGGTGGGATGACTGCTTGACTAACCGCCCAAAAGACAATCTCACCACTCCAACCAGTTGAAAGAGAGTGTGGGATGATAAAGCAGTCTGGGGGGAATCTTATAGACATATTTGGGCACTGCAACCCCAACCACATAAGTAGATAAACCAAGGGCTCTTAAACCCCTAAAAGTGTTGTTTCATACCCTAAAGGATCATGGTCAACTGATTACATCATTTCCCAGAAGTTCCACCTAAAAAAATACTCAAAACTGGCCAAAAACTGACCCATACAGGCTACTCCATGCTTAGGGTGCGATGCATACTGGCTGCTACGCTAGCCAGGTGCGATGCATACTGAAAGAGCCTTCTATAGGGTGCAATGGGTGAGAGTAGACAAATGGCAGAGGCAGTTTGCTAAGTGGAAACCCAGAGAATCTTCTAGAAACTTCTCCTATGACACTTGTCTCTCTGAATTCGCCCAGGGATGAGTGGAGATCATAAAATCTCCAAGTGGACCCAAGAACTATCAGCGAAATGACACTAATCAAAAAACCCAGAAGCTGACTCACCCCCCTACAAATATCTATATATGGATCCCTCATCACAAAGATCTAGAGGCTGGAATTTTGTAATTTGTAAGGAAGTGTTGTTGATTTCTCTTTAAGACATTGTATTGTTGGGTGATCTTGCTTTTCATGAGGTGAAGAGGGCTTTCATGTTGGGAGGATGATGTTGGATCAGAAAGCTGGGTTGTAATCCTCTCTTCTACTTCTACTATCAATAAAGTTATTTGGGTTTTCCTCCATATACTTGTGTACTTGTGAATCTTGTATTTGTGAATGCAATTGTATGGTCAATGTACTTCTGATTCTGCATTGTTTATGGTATTATAGATCTCTATGCTTTGATGGTGTTTTGTTGCTTTGCCTCTACAGGTGTTCTTTAAAGCGGGACAACTGAGAAAGGAGTGACAAGCTCTATCATAAGAGAGAGGAAACAAGAAAGGAGCCAAGCAAAAAATTAAGTTTGGTGCTCTCCGTTTCTCTCTTATCTATCATAAATAAAGGAAAACACAAGTTACTTTGAATTGTTTGTTTCTAAGTTAGCTACTCGTCTTAGTGGGACTAGCAGATCAAATAGACACTAGTTTTCCCAGAAACAAAATGGCGACTCCGTTAGGGAGTGAATAGTTTGTTTGTTTGTTACTATTGTTTGCTTTATAAACTATAGACGAAGCCTGAAGTTAAGCCAGCTAGCCTTTGAACTGCTTTTGCTATGCAACTACAAA
Source organism: Pinus taeda (assembly GCA_000404065.3). Classification (NCBI taxonomy): domain Eukaryota; kingdom Viridiplantae; phylum Streptophyta; class Pinopsida; order Pinales; family Pinaceae; genus Pinus; species Pinus taeda. The sequence continues at coordinate 58,853 of APFE031579117.1, forward strand.
GTAAATCAATGCTACTTTAGTCAATCTCTGGGTTGGTTTATGAACTGAACATCTGACTTGTAAACATCCTAAGTGCCTTAGCGGTAGCTCAATAACATCATAAGATTATACCCTTATTCTTTGTGTTTACTATCCATCATAGCTCGGCCCAAATCACTGAACTTAGCTGCAAATTTTGAGCAAAAACCAAGCTCAGTTTCGTTCCCTAGTCCATCGCACTGTCTCTCATTGGCAGCCTAGATGCATCACACCCCCTGTGTGTTGCAGGTGAGATGCATCCCTGTTTCCCTTAAGAACAGGTGCAATGGCTGAATGACACTATTTCCTTCTCTGGAATTTGGTTTTTTTCTTCATTATTTCAGCTCTATTCAGTAGTTTTGCTCCTTATGATCAGTATATCATTGTTGAAGCCTTCTTCCTTTACATTATTCAGCCTCCATTGATCAAGAATTGTAAACATTTTTTATGTGTTTTTCATCATTTATGGTCCTCCTTTGCAAAAAGTATCTTAATCAAACTGTCATCTTTTGATTCAAAAGTGTCGTAACTATCGTTTTGAGTCAAGAACAAGAGTGTCATAAAGTCTTCCTCTTCTAGATAGTCAATTGTAATTTTTCCATTGTATTTGATTTTAATTTTCAATATTTAAAGTGTCGAAAACAATTTTCCGTTCGAAATCGAAAGTGTCATTTTAGTCTTCCATTCATTTTGAAAAGAAATTGTTTAAGTGTCGCTTTGAAGAAAATAGTTCAGGTTTGTACTTAGTTTTCCTTTTTGGCATTCTCACATTAAGGAAGTGAAAAAACAAATACATGCATCTGCATTTTCATTTAGAGTGCATGAGGGAAATGATTTAGGAAAAGTGCATTTAATGTGTGCTCTTGTTCTCTGCTGAACGAATCACACTCTTCTTTCCTTAGTAGCTAGGATTTTCATTGCTAAAAGAAAACAAACGACTGTTTATCATTTTAGATTGCATATTTAGTAATTTTACATCTACATCATGCAGTGAACCTTGAAAGACAAACTTCTAAGAAAGATCAACTCTAAAATAAACCTCAATGAACATAAAAACACTTTGGAACCTAACGCACAACATGTAGAAGTCTAGGCTAGAGATGTATTCCGGCATCGTAAAACTTGGTAACTATTGTTTTCATCAAATGTTGGGTGATTCCTCCTCTTTGATACGACAATTACCAGTACGGACTTGTGCTCCCTATACCATCGAGTATATATTGGGAGACCACAATAGGTTGATATCCTTTATCCTTAGGAAGCCGTGTCTGCCACCCTATCGATCGAAATGCACTGAACACAACATTCGGGAAGATTGAATACCATATGTAAAGTCCTTGGTAATTTCTCTTTAATTTACCACCAAGGTGTATATTGTAGTTTTATGATTGGTTTGGTAATCCCTTTATCTAGACTTCCAAAGTAGTCACTTTCATTCCTTTTCGACTCCCTAAAAGAAAAGGTCCATCTGAGCACTTGTCACTTCGGGCTCATTAAAAATCAAAGGCAACTAGAGTCACCTCTAGCTTTTTCTTGACTCTTAAAAATTGAAAAAGCAAGTTGTGTCAAAGGGTCATAAAATTCAGTTAATTCAGAATAACATCCCTATTCCTTCGTTGATCTTAGGTTGAGGTAATGTAGTCCACCAATCAAGGATTTCCCCTTGGGGGAAATCCTAGTCCTTTCTCTTCTTGGAGAGATATTGGTGCTCCTTATATGGCTACATTGACCCTTCCAAGAATCACAATTGGCCTATCGGTATGGCTATTCTCAACCTCTGTCGTTCAAAATACCATAATTCCTCAGCAATCGAATCAGCAACCAAATGATACTGGAGTTGCTCCCTCACCTTCTACTCTGTTTGTTTCTCCCTCTCCTTCTTCCTCTTCGCTTGGTGAAACTAGTGATACTAAAAACCAAGTAACTGAGAAGAAGAAGAAGAAGAAGAAGAAGCCAGTCAAGCAAGGGGGAAACCATGCATCATCTGGCAAAAATCCACACACCGAACCTTCCAAACCAAAATCTCCATGCGTAATTTGCAAAGGAGACCACTTTCATCAAGATTGTCCTTGCATTCCGTGGATCTTGAGAGACTGGTCTCCCCGCTTGCACCATCTGGTGTCATCAACCTTTATCAATCATGTTGAAAGTATACCAACGACTAGTGAAAATGAAGTCAATGGACAAAAAGGAAGATTCAGATTTCCTTGTAGGTTGTGTGCAGGCGATCATGCCCTTCACCATTGTCCTCTTTTGGATGAAGTTAAAAGTGTCTTGGATAACCGTCCTGCTTCACCGTAGCGACTTCCGCCTGGATACAAGAAACTCTTCCTAAGACCATCACTAGTTAAAAATCCGACTGACATACCTTAGTTTTCAGTTGAAATGCTTATCATTAAAGATAAACCCTATGAGTCCATACCGTACCAACGTCAACAGGTCGGGACGGCAGTTGACCCAATCTTGCCTTCAAAAGGTCCACCTTTAGATGATACAGTTTCCAAAGAGAACAAGAATGACACCGTTCAAATTCTTTTTGTTAATTCAGAGTCTGATGAACATGGAAGCAATCTACCCATTCCTTTACCATAGGAGGGAAGTTCCCCATTTCAAGAGATTCATCCAACCATTTATTCAGTCCCCCCTCCAAGCAATCTAGTTGTTTCTTTTTATTGAAATCTACTAGCGGCACCCCGCCTTCCATCTAATGTACCATTCTGAATCATAGTACAAGTTTACAGAATGATCATGTCTAGCACTATCATAGATGAAGGGGCCTCTGTGAGTATCCTTTCCTCAACTGCTTGGAAAGAGCTTGGTTTGCCACCGCTTCTACCTAAGAATCAAAATTTGTCAAGCTTCAACAAAGGAACCAATCGACTGTTAGGGATCCTTCCAAATTTGCCTATAAATTTGAGAAGGAAAATTATTCATTTGAATGTGATGGTAGTCGAAGGGCCACTAGATTACAATCTACTCCTTGGGCGTGACTATGTTTACAGCATGGGAGCTATTGTTTCCACACTCTTTCAGGTGATGTGTTTCCCCCATGAAGGCAGAATGGTGCAACTTGTCGACCAGATTTCATTTCCCGGTTCAAAAATAGCTACGAGTCAAACACCATCCCTAAATGGTCTCTTTTCACAAGGAATTTCTCTTCAACCTCCAGTTCATCCACCTAATTACCACGAGTGATTTGGCGAATGTAACGAAACTTAGGGGGTATGTACCCTAGTCTGCTTCGGCAGTCGAACCCAGATGAAAGATAGATTTCCTCGTAGGATATATGATTGATCTGAAACACCATTTCCTTGTAATATTTGAGTATCATTCTGAAATATAATTGATTTGAAACACCATTTCCTTGTAGGATTTGAGTATCAGTCTGAAACTCGAAGGTTATGTGATTGGAGTCTCACACCATTCACCTTTGTCTATTTCAATGGATAAAGCCAAGGATGTGTTTTGTTTGCTCCGTGGATGAAAAAATCTTGCTTAAATGCAAGTACTTCCATACAGTGACCTGGAAACTCTACTTTTCTTTATACCCGGGGGCATGCAAACCTTTTTCTGCAAGTGAAAACCGACCAGCCTTACATTGTTTTAGCTTAGCTCATAGTAACAACTTCTTAGGTTAGGTGATTGGTCTAATCCACCATTCACCTTTGTCGGCGGCAAGCAAGCAAAGTAAAGGAAATGTTTTATCTAGATGAAAGACAAAACTATCCTACCTAACCTCAGTAGTTCTTACCTGTTGGTGTAGTTAGCTCTGTAGTTTGATCACTTCTAGTCTACACGAAAAGGAAATGAGCAAAGTTTCGAATGGGGCAAGCTCACTAAAAAATGAACTTACTAATAAGAGACATCTTTAAAGATGACTGGAGTGAGTAATGTTTCCGCAAAGTTCAAGCTCGTTAAAAAACAAACTTAGCATTAAGCAATGTTACCGCAGGGTTCAAGCTCATTAAAAAATAAACCCGCCACTGAGCATAGTTTCTAAAGATTCAAGCTCATTAAAAAATGAATCCACCCTCGATAAATAACCTTTGTGATTGCATTTCTATCAGCCTTTTGAGCCTTGGTTGTGTTCTTACTGTCACCTCCACTCTTTTAGTCGATCATACACCTCCTCTTGATTATTTACCCTTTTGAGGAAGATTTGCGACGAGTGATTCTATTAGCAACCCTCTTTACACTGCTATGTTTGAGAAGTTCCAAACTTACCTGGAACCAGTTGCTACCCGAAAACACCACTCGTTCCTCAAAAACGAGTCTCTTTTAAGCTCTTTTTAGACTCATAAAATATGAAAAGATTACCGAGCTACTGGCCTTTCCAACTCGTTAATGTAAAGGAAAGTGCCATCCCTCCTCTACATTTTAATCTTTTTGGACCTGAGGGATCATTCCACAAAAAGATCAAGCACTTGTATTTTCAGCTCGCTAAAACTATCGAAAAGTCATCCCTTTCATATTATTTTATACTTTTTCGAAGTTAAGGGATTATACCACGAAAAACAACTATTGGAGTTTCCTTTTCGTCCCTTTTCAAACTCTCTAAACATGAAAAGGACCGAGTTATCTTTGTCATTAAACTCATTAAAACAATAGCGACAAAATTGTCCATCCGGACAAGAGCAAATTTCACTGTCGCTAGGCTTGCTAAAACATAGCAACGGGTTTGCTCGAAGGGAAAATTATAGAACAAGCATATGTTATCCTCCTCAATCTTGACAAAAATAAAGAGGTACTAGTCAACAATGATTGGGGAAAAAGGGAAGAAAACTTGAAGAACTTCATTGGTAGCAGGTCGCTCTTGAACATGACACTTTCACTCCATCGCCATGATTGAGTCGGGTTGGGTTATTCCATTCACTAGTCACATCACCATTGGTCCTCCATACCATCCATTTTGGGTTAATGCTACCAATCTATTTCAGTGTCGCTGATATGTTCAAGAGAAGTCGCTCAAAGAATTCACCAACCTAGCTAATGCCTCATCCACTGCAATACCTTCACTCTCCATTTTTCATGACCGCCATACCTAAACCTTGTATCATCAGATCATTTTCACCTCCAAGAAATCATTTGATTCGTTTCATGTCATAGATGTGGGATTCATTAAGACCCTCCTACAACGGGTCACTTCTTGTCGACATCAACTCATTATCCAAGAAGTTGACTTAGGAACAACCCTTTTAGTACTTTGAAGCTTGCATGCCTCAATGGCAAGTTTCTCACTTCTGGCGACAGGTTTACAGCAATGGCCTTCAACCGAAATATTTTGTGTGGTGTTCGACATCGATTCATATATTCACACCACGTGAATTGTACTGTAGTACCCTGAGGGTCATTATCATTATCAGTGATTCCTCTCGCGCCTGTTAACAACTTACATCATTGGCTGATAATCAGGCAATGTCTTTCCGTGTTCGACTTCAGAACATCTTTTCACATGGATCGAATTGTACATCGGGCAAAGATTGAATGAGTTTAAAAACACTAGATCTAGTTTCATCCATCCGGGCTGTGATATATTCAAGAAAATAAAGACATCAAATGTACTCCATAGCCACATAGATGATCATCCAAGCTAAGGGATCTTGGCTCTACAAGAATCACCAGTCTGCTATAGCAGACGATTGTCTGTCCTATGTACATGAAAACGAATTTATAAAGCTGAGCATGGGAATGCCCGCCTCAGCTAGATCATGAAAATAATATGAAGATAATGTATTTTATTGTATCTTATTATAGGTCACCTTCCAATTCGAAAAACCTTGGATCCTCATGATAAATCATTTCACCCGACATCAGAAGATTTACGACCTCATGCTTTAGGGGGCAACTGTTATAGACGTATTTGGGCACTACAACCCCAATCACATATGTTGACAAACCAAGGGCTCTTAAACCCCTAAAAGTGTTGTTTCATACCCTAAAGGATCATGGTCAACTGATTACATCATTTCCTAGAAGTTCCACCTAAAAAACTACTCAGAACTGGCCAAAACTGACCCATACAAACTACTCCATGCTTAGAGTACGATGCATACTGGCTGCTACAGTAGCCAAGTGTGATGCATACTGAAAGAGCCTTCTGTAGGATTCGCTGGATGAGAGTAGACAAATGGCAGAGGAAATTTGCTAAGTGGAAACCCAGAGAATCTTCTAGAAACTTCTCCTATGACACTTGCCTCTCTGAATTCGCCCAGGGATGAGTGGATATCATAAAATATCCAAGTGGAACCAAGAACTATCAGTGACATGACACTAATCAGAAAACCAAAAAGCTGACTCACCCCCCTGCAAATATCTATATATGGATCCCTCATCACAGAGATCTAGAGGCTGGAATTTTGTAATTTGTAACGAAGTATTGTTAGTTTCTCTTTGAGACATTGTATTGTTGGGTGATCTTGCTTTTCATGAGGTGAAGAGGGATTTCATGCTAGGAGGATGATGCTGGATCAAACAGCTAGGTTGTAATCCTCTCTTCTACTTCTACTATCATTATAGTTATTTGATTTTTCCTCCATATACTTGTGAATCTTGTATTTGTGGATGTAATTGTATGGTCAATGTATTTCTGATTCTGCATTGTTTATGGTATTATAGATCTCTATGCTTTGATGGTGTTTTGTTGCTTTGCCTCTACAGGTGTTCTTTAAAGTGGGACAAGTGAGAAAGGAGTGACAAGCTCTATCAAAGGAGAGAGGAAACAAGCAAGGAGCCAAACGAAAGATTAAGGTTGGTGTTCTCTGCTTCTCTCTTATCTATCATACATAAAGGAAAACACAAGTTACTTTGAATTGTTTGTTTCTAAGATAGCTACCCATCTTAGTGGGACTAGCAAATCAAATACACACTAGTTTTCCTAGAAACAGGGAAGCTGCGCGACAACCGGTGTGCACATATATTTGGTCTATCGCAAGGGTTGCAGTTGCCAGGAAAGGGCTACACTGATGCATTGACAAGCAGAGAGGTGATAATTGTTGTCACTATTCATGACAAGATTTCTGAGTTATGGCAAAAGGGAGTGGGCAGCGGGAAATTAAGAGACGGGGTACGAACCAGCACTAGAACGATCTACCGCAGGCTTAACATGAGGGCACTAGAAAAGGTGGGATCCAACGAATTTGAATTTTGAAACACTTATAAATCATCGGAGGGTATCCACCAAACGAGCCGCAGTAAGCTACTATTCCTTCCTACCAGTATGGAACTATTCATTATCTATGCTCAAGGAGTAAGCCCAAGGGTTGTGATATGGCCAATGTAGATGCAGGGCTTTCTAAATATTATAGGGTTGACAGTTATAGGCACCATGAAGATTTCAACATTGACAGTAGGGGATGTGTCGGAAATTTGTAGACACAAATCAGAACTGATCCGGATGCTGCTGCCTCACCCATGGGCTAGTCGGCGAACCATAAAAGATAAGGGAAAGGCAGTAAATATAGAGACAAATGGTAGAATTGTAGTTATCAAGTCATCTATGATGCACCTTGAAGACTGGGATCTCACGGACAGCAACAATGGTCTTGCAAAATTGCAACACATGCTGCAGCAGAGAGTGCTCATAAAAGATATGAAAATGGAAAATGGCTGCACTGGTACGAGGAGTTCCCATATGCGACACCCCAGCTAGAGCTAAAATCCTATGAGGGGGTGTTTTTTGTTAATTGAACATAGTAGAATGAGCATTATCAGTTGTGTGAATTGGTAGAGATAATGGAGTAGGAGCTGGAAGAAGTGTTGTTTGAGACAAAGAGGGAGCAGCATAATGAAGTGCGTTACTCACAAGAAGGTGAACGCAGAGCCTAGGTAGCACATATTGCCGCAACGATGAGTGTCTTGGGATGAGTCACAATGATTGTGTTGGGGGCCTATTGGGTAGCAGATGTATGGCGTGATAATTTTGGGGCTTAAAGCCTATAAGTTAGGAAAATAATATTATAAATCTTCGAAATATGCGGAGCGCGAAATGTAATAGGTCGAGTTAAAGGGTTGTCCGCCCAAGAAATCGTATAGAATAATAGGAAGTAAGTCGTCCTGCCCATGGTCTGTGGACCATGGGAATGTATAAATACAGTGAGGCTCTAAGGGTAGAAGGCAATTCATGTTTTGGAGGAATCTTGATGTTATGATTGTGTAAAGATAGTATTTTTTGCGTTTGTAAGTCTAAGTCAAGGGTGTTGGTGAATATATAGAGGCTCTGCAACTGTATGCACAGAGGCCTGGTAGAGTCCACAGTTGTGTGCACGGACCCTTGCAGCTAAGTCCATAGGGAAGATCTGGTTGTATTGGCGAAAGAGTTGAATAAAGATAAGTTGTGTTGATTCTAAAATATTATAGATCTGGTTAATTTTTGGTTTATATATCTATTTTATCTGTGCACTTATGCTTATATCTTGAGTTTATGCAAATCTATAACAATTCTGGGTGTACGTCCTAGTTATCTCTATTAAATTTTTTCTTAAAGACTGTAAGAATTAGATCTAATCTGTAACAAACTCAATAATAATAAGTATTAAGAATTTACCTTGTTCTAGATCTATGCGAAAGTAGAGTGGCGTGAGGCCTTAGAACAGTGCACAACCCCTCTAGACCATGTCAAGACATCCCAAGGGTGCGGAAACATGATTCCAGCACCCTCCCCTGCTACCTCGAGTGAGACCTCAATTCGCGCTCCACGGGTTGTTGTGAAAAGGGGCGGTAGCTGCAGGATTTGTTTGGCTAATAACTCTTTCGAACCTGGGTCAGGGCCCAATAAGCCAAAAATGGGTGATAATTCCTATAAACTCATTCTACCCCCATATATACATATTTACTTAGTAGTGAATGCAGAGAATCTAAAATTTTATAAGCCTTTCATGTTGGATAAATTCGGGGGAAGGTCCTACCTATCATATACGACTTAACACCAGAAGTTCAAGCATATTTGGTAGAATATATAGTTTTGAAAAATATGTCTACAACAACTAGAAAAGGTGAGTCTCAGCTTCAGTCTATGAGGTTGAAAGGACAACTTATAGGAAAGGCAAAATGGTACTCCTAGGAGAAGGAAAAGGAAAATTTTCCTCATGTCATTCAATAAAATATTTTTGGGACCAAAATCTCCCTAAGCAAGGAGGTGTGATCTAGAGTGGATTATTCATCTATCTTGGAACATTTTGGGTGGAAAACCTAAATAAATTATCTTGTAGGTCAATTTTAGCAAGTCCCAGTTTGGAAATTTGGGGTTTTTAACCTTCCTAAGCCATTTTGAGACATTAATTGGAATTTTTTGGGGTCAAAACTTTGATAGCTCAAATCCCATTGATGTTCTTATACATAATCATACATTTTAACAATGCAAAATCACCTCAATGAGAGCTCTTATGTGGAAGTTATTCTTCCCACAATTTAACGTACATTATTGACCATAATGGTATGAGTGGATGCCATGTTAGCCCCTATTACTTATACATATGGGACTAGTTATGTGTGTACTTTTAAGAACATTCTAAAAGGTCCAAAACCTTATCGCTAATAACTGTTAGGGTGCAAAAATAACTAACCCTAGATGGTTACCAATCTATGTTAAATATTACGTTACTAGAAGGAGTAGGGGTTTCATTCACTAACATTGTACTCATTCCATAATTGATCTAACATCTAGGAGTGTGATTTGAGAACATATTAGAGGAGGAAAGGATTATGCATCAGCCATTTAGACCACATTGTTGAAGGCAAATCCAAGTGCATGCCTCTTTCTTTGTATTTTCATTTTCATAACTGAAGAAGAGAAAGTAGTGCATGGTCCTCACCTTCTAAATGGGTTTTCTCCCATATTGAAATTCCCAGGGTATATTTTGTGTTTATTTGTGTGATTGATGTATTATTTTGCTTATTTCTTTCATTTTAAATTTTTGTTATTCCACAATTTCAATTCGGATCTAAGGAAATTACATGACCTATGATATGATAGTATTATAATATTTATTGTGATGAATTATTCTAGTGGAATATATATGAAAAATTACAAATCATAATGTATTAGAATCTTCATCATCTTCTAATAGATGGCGCTAAGTATTATTAGATGTTATTATGGTAAAATAACATTTTCTTGTGGTGGTGATACAACAAAAATATTGTATAAATTTCATTTTTTAGTACATGGCATTTAGCTTAATGTAGTGTAAATAATTAACATTTATTGTAATAAATTTATATTGATTAAATTGTTTTCTTATGTAAACTAGATAGGTAATTTATATAAGTTCATATCAAAATAAATATACATCATATATGTCTCGTATGTCAACTAGTATACCACTAGGGAAACTAAACCAGTCACATATCAATCCCTTTAAATGAGAGAGACATTGTGCATCACGCTAAGCTTGTCTCTGAAGTACACAAACTTCGCTCTAGACAGAGGCAAGGTGAGAATATCTACAATCTTCTTATTTATGGATATGCACTGGAGTAACACTGCTCCTTTCTACACCATACCCTGAATGATGTGGTGTTTTATCTAAATATTCTTTGACTTGTCAAGGAAAATTGGATTCTCCAAAAGCTTAACATAGATTTGGTTATCACAAAAATATCAAGGTCTTCTCAAGCTCCTGATCAAATAGCCCTGCAAGTAGCTTTCAAAGCCAAATTACTTCTTGACTTTTGTCACTGGCAGCGATACACTCTACCTTTGTTGTGTTGAGTGTGACATAAGTCTACTTCTTGCTAAACTATGATATTAGAGTTGATCCCAAACTAAAGTAGAACCCTAAAGTTCTATTTTTTTCCTTTTCACTCCCAACCCAATATGAATCTATATATCTGTGCAACCTCACTTCACCTCCTGAGACATATATCAAACCATGTCCAATTGTACCATGCAATTACTTCAACACACACTTTGTCGCAACTAAATGTATCTACCTTGGCTCAACCATATATTGCCTCAGTGTGTTCACTGCAAACTAAATATCATACTTGGGGTTAACTAGGTACATAAAGGATCCAACCAACTTCCTGTACATCGTGGGATCCACAAAATCTAAATCTAAAGTGGAATCTCTCAACTTCTTTAGATTGGTCACCATAGGTGTAGCCATGGACTTGTAGTCCATCATACTAAATTTCCTAAAAATATAGACAATGTACTTCCCTTGTCTAAGGAATATCTCATTTGGTCTCTACCATACCTCCAATTCCAAGAAAAAGTGAACCAAGCCAAGGTCCTTCATCTCAAACTCTAAGGATAACTCCCTCTTGCACTCAGCGACAAGTCTCTCTACCCCTGTGATGAACAAATCATTAACATACAACACAAATATTAGAGAACAACTATGTATTGAAGATCTGGATCTGCAACACTCTTAGTAAATCCCAAACTCATCAAGCATCTGCCAATCCTATGATATCAAGCCCTGGGTGCTTGCTTGAGCCTGTACAAAGCCTTCTTTAGTCTACAAACATAATAATCCTTCCAATGTACCTTGAAACCCTAAGGATTCTCTATATACACTTCCTACTCAATTACACCATATAGGAATGTAGTCTTTACATCCATATAATCTATCTTCCAACCCATAGCATAAGCAAGAGAAATAATAGTTCTAGTAGAAGTTTACTTGGCGACTGGAGAAAACTTCTCCTCATAGTCCACTCCCTCTTTTTGGGAGAACCCTCTAGCCATGAACCTCACTTTATACTTCTCAACATTACCATTTTATACATGCTTGATCTTATATAGCCGCTTGGAAGTAAACATTGACTCCTCCTCTAGTCTCGGAACTATCTCTCCTCCTCTAGTCTCGGAACTATCTCCCACACATCATTTTTCATGATGGATTCATATTCCTACATCATGGCATCCTTCCAAACAAGTTGCCATGTTTCCTCCTCATAACTAGAAGGGTCAGAGTCAATGATGTGGCTCATCAATTCCATATAACCCAAATAGCGTTTTGGTAAAATTCTCTCCCTAAAATTACCATGGGGAGTTTCAAGCCCCTCTAGATCCTTAAAAGTGTCATGAATCCATCTTGGCCTCTTCTTGGTTCTTACAACATCTCTCGATGGGTCCACTAATTCTGTTGGTTCTTCTAACTCCTCATGATCATCTAAAGGATGAACAAATGTAACAGAAGGAAATGCACCTACATCATTCAGATCCTCCTTCTCCTCATTATGAATCACCATGTGGGACTCTCTAGACTTCTTGAAGGTTACCTCCTCATCAAAAATAACATCCTGACTAACCTCAATCTGGCATTGTCTTGGAATGTAGATCATATAGGCCTTCTGATACAAATTTATACAGGAACAAAATAAAGTACAGAAACAACCATAAATACAGAGATGCAGTAGAAACAATACTTCATTTCATTAATGTAGAATACTGAAATATGCTTACAAACAGAAATGGAAATAAACTAGTTCAAGTGATGGTAGCTTATCTCTGAAGAGAGATGTGGTGACTACATGCCTCTAAAATGTGTTACAATGAGGCTCGAAGGCCTATTTATTGTTGAGAAACAATTGAAAGCCATAAACATCCAAAAACCTAACCTAGGAGATGAAACTCCAAACTATGGGCCCTGTTTGGGTAAATTGGTACATCAACTTCCCAGGGTCATAACTTTGGCATACGATCTCTATTTGGTGCGCACAATACCTCGTCAGAAATATCTATCCGAGGAATACAACTTTTGCATGTCCAACATTGGTTCACAAACCATGTTGGTCCCAGTTTTCCCAAAAAACGTCATTTAGGGCCTCAAAACGGCTCCGGAAGTTGAGGACCCAAAAAAAATGCCAAAAATAGCAAATTGTGCTACAAATAAGGAAACTCGAAAACTGAAAGAAACAATGGTGGGGGTTCAAGTGGAATAGGCAGGTGGCCACCAATATCCACCTCGATCATTCCTCCCCCCGAGGAAGAAATGGTCCCCATTGTGTTGAGTTCCTCCATGAGATGATGAAGCTTATGCTGATGTGAGCTGTTCTGCAATGTGTGATGTGTTCATAATGATGGGAGCATGGCTGAAGGCGGTCCACATTGAATATTGGGTGCAATCTAAGGAATGGGGGAATGTTCGGCTCCAAATAATTGTCTCCCACATCTTTGGTAGTGGTGTAAGGACCATATTGGAGTGGTCTGAGCTTCTGATGGGCTCTAGTAAGGTATTATTTCTACAAATGCAACCAAATTTTGTCACCCACCTTAAACTTGTGTGACACCTGACATTGATCATGTTGCTACTTGTACTTGGAATTTCCCACAATGGAATGGTGATATATCGACCCGTTGGGTAGAGGTGCTTTAGGAGTGAGATCGAATGAATGCTTGACCTGGCAGTGCAACGATACCCTTTTGGGTGCGGAGAAGATGGCCCTGTATTCTTTCATGACCGTATCCTCCTACTTTTGTTGTGTGGAGGAACCCTTCCCGGGGGCCATGGATGTGGCTATGATCTTCCCCTTACTTTGAGAGAAAACCAAAAAGAAAATAATTTTCCTAGTCTGGAAGATGATATTTCTACCTTTCTTAGCAGAGATCAAAGAAGTGGCAGTAGGTGGGGCTACCTCTAGCATCCTGTATAATGAATTACCCAAAGAAATAATAACAACGCAAGGCCTTAACTCATACACATCTTGTCGCTTCCACAAGTATGGTTGTCCCAATAATACATCACAAACATCAAGAGGTGCAACATCACATAATACCTCATATGTGAAGGGCTTGATGCTATAGTGAAGGTGGCACTACTGCCAAACGCAGAGATCTCATCCTTGGTGAAGCCACCCAATGTTGTACAATTATGGGTGTGGTATAGTTAGTAGGCCCAGTCACTTCACAACCTATGCTGAAATGAGTTTCTTTTGGCTGCCACTATCGACAATGAATTGCAGTGGCGAAACTTTCACCCACATTTGTAACTAGAAAAGACACTTCCCCTCCTTTGGATCTTCAGGTACGTTCTTCTAGATCTTGGTGGTGGCAATAATGGTGTTGGGCTCTGCATCAACCATTTGCTTCCCTTTTCCATTCCCCTTTTCAAGTTCTAACTCAGGGTCAGAACATGGGTCTAATTCTGAAGCCTTCAACTCGGCCACCAACGTCTGCTTTGCCCGACACTCACTCGTGTTATGAGTGGGGCTCTTATGGAACTCACACCACTTTCTTGTGTCCTTCTTTGATTTTTTTGTGTTGTTATTTTCTTGTGACTTCGATGGGTTGTATTAGGTCACACTATCTTGGCTTTGTCCTTGGTTCTGTGGTTTGGGGAAGCATTTCCCTTTCTTTGGATTCGCAGATCCAAAGTCTTGCTCCTTCTGTTAAAAATTCTGCTCGATCTTGACAGTGTATTGGTATGCTGTGCCGAGTGAGGAGATTTCCAGGAACTCCATCTCATCCTAGATGTACCTATGTAGGCAGCTGTGGTATTTGACTACCAAATTCCACTCAAAATCCTTGATACCCAACTTTGTGCGAAGGGTATGAAAAATGTTGGTAAACTCGGCACTTCATGGTCCCTTCTCTGCCGTAGCGTGGTCCACTTTATGTATTTAAACTCGTAGCTCCTGATAGGATAGTAATGCTCCTTGATGGCGTCATGGAATGGATTCCAAGTGGGTGTGGTTGAAAACAGTGAGGCCTTACATTCATCTTTCTACTCGCAGTAGGTTTCCCACCAGTCCTTAACGTGGGGGGATGCTTTAAGAACTGCAAAAGTGATCTTTTCCTGACTGGAAAAATCATGAATGGAAAATTATCCTTCTAGCATATTTAACCATTTATCTATAGTGTCTGCCTATATCTGACCCTCAAATATGGGAATGTCAAAGCTAACTTGTACCTTAAAGGGTGCGGTGCTTCAAGAGTAACTGCTAGATGTGTTGCCCCTGGATAGCCACTGAAGGATCCGGGCAAATATGTCCATCATCACGTTCCTTTGCCATTCGAGGGCTTCTTTGAGAAATATTTTGATAATATCTGTTGCCCCTTCATATTTCTTTTCATGTGCCATGGGAGGCCATCAGGATTTGTGAGGTTGGTCTTGCAAAGGTTCGACCAGTTCAAGCCCTAACTCCTTATATCCCGACCTCATTAGGGACATGAAAATAAAAAGAGAGAAAGAGAAAACCGCTCCGATAATACTGATCGAAATTTATGCAAGAATGCAATAAAGTATAGAAATAACCATAAATATACAAATGTAATAGAAATAATACTTCATTTCATTAATGTAAAATATTGAAATATGCTTACAAATAGAAATAGAAATAAACTAGCTTGGGCTATGGTAGGTTATCTTTGAGGAGATATGTGGCAGCTACGTGGCTTCTAAACTGTGTTAGAATGAGGCTCGAAGGCCTATTTATTGTTGAGAAACAATGGAAACCCTAAACATCAAAAAACCTAACCCTAGGAGATGAAGTGCCAAACTATGGGCCCTATTTGGGTAAATTAGTACATCAATTTCTCATGGTCGTAACTTTCACATACAATCTCCGTTTGACATGCACAATACCTCGTTAGAAATATCTATCTGAGCACTACAACTTCAGCATGACCAACATCAATCCATGTCCCATGTTGGTTCCAGGTTTTCCAAAAGACATCATTTAGGGCCCTAAAATGACTCAGGAAGTTCAAGACCTGAAAAACTACAAAAAACAGTAAATTGTGCTACAAATAAGGAAACTCAAAAAACTAAAAGAAACAATGGAAGGGGTCCAACTAGAATAGGTGGGTGGCCACCAATATCCACCAGGATCATTCCAACCCCCCTAAGAAGGAATGGTCCACATTGCGTTGAGTTCCTTCATGAGATGAGGAAGCTTCTGCTAGTGTGAGCCATTTTGCAATGTTTGATGTGTCCATGTTGGTGGGAGTATGGTTGAAGGCAGTCCACATTGAAGACTGGGTGCAAGCCAACGAATGGGGGAATGTTGCACTCCAAAGCATTGTCTCCCACATCTTTGGTATAATGGTGTAGTGACCATATTGGAGTGGTCTGAGAATCTGATTGGCTCTGGTAAGGCATTCTTTCTACGAATGCAACCAAATTTTTTCACCCACCTGAAACTTGTGTGAAACCTGA
Source organism: Pinus taeda (assembly GCA_000404065.3). NCBI lineage: Eukaryota > Viridiplantae > Streptophyta > Pinopsida > Pinales > Pinaceae > Pinus > Pinus taeda. Next base: position 74,974 of record APFE031579117.1, read on the forward strand.
TGTTGGTCATGTCACTACTTGTACTTGGCATGTCCCACAATGGAGTGGTGATATGTTGGCCTGTTGAGTAGAGGTGCTCCAGGAGTGAGATCAAATGAATGCTTGACCTGACAGTGCAATGTTACCCTTGTGGGTGCGGAGATGATGTCCCTGTATTCTTTCAAGACCGTATCCACCTACTTCTACTATGTGGAGGAACCCTTCCCAGGGGCCATGGATGTGGCTACAATCTTCTCCTTACTTTGAGAGTGAAATGAAAATAAAATAAATTTCCTAGTCTAGGAGATGATCTTACTGCCTTTCTTAGCAGAGATCAAATAAGTGGCGGTAGGTGCGGCTCCCTCCTGTATCCAGTATAATGAATTACCCAAAGAAATAATAACAACGCAAGGCCTTGAATCATACACAGCAATGTCGTTTCCAAAAGTATGGTTGGCTTTATAATACACCACAAACATCAAAAGGTGCAACATCACACAATACCTCATTTGTGAAGGGCTTGATGCTGTAGGGAAGGCGACACTACTAACAAACTCAGAGATCTCATCCTTGGTGAAGCCACCTATGTTGTACAGTTGTGGGTGTGGTATGGTCAAAAGGCCTAGCTGCTTCATGACCTCTACTGAAATGAGGTTCTATTGGCTACCACTATCGACAATGAATTGCAGCGTTGAACCCTTCACCCACATTTGTGAGTGGAAAAGATGTGCCCCCTCCTCTGGATCTTTAGGTTCATTCTTCTAGATCTTGGCAGTGGAAACAATGGCGCTAGGCTCTGCATCAATGGTCTGCTACCCTTTTTCATTCCTCTTGTGAGGTTCTGATTCAGGGTCGTAACATGCGTCTGATTTTGAAGCCTTCAACTTGGCCACCAACGTCTGCTTGACCTGACACTCACTTGTGTTATAAGTGGGGCTCTTGTGGAACTCATGCCACTTTCCTGTGTCCTTCTTTGATTTCATGGTGTTGTTATTTTCTTGGGACTTCGAAGGGTTGTCTCAGGTCACACGGTCTTGGCTTTATCTTTGGTTCTGCGGTTTGGGGAAGCCTTTCCCTTGCTTTGGATTTGTAGATCCAAAGTCTCACTTCTTTTGTTTAAACGTCTGCTCGATCTTGATAGTGTATCGGTACAGTATGCCAAGCGAGGAGATGTCCAAGAACTCCATCTCATCCTGGATGTACCTACGTAGGTAGTCATGGTATTTGAGTGCCAAATGTTGTTGGGAATTCTTGATACCCAACTTGATGTGAAGGGTACGGAAAATTTTGGTAAACACCAGCATGTCTTGGTCCCTTCCCTGTCGCAGCGTGGTCCACTTTATGTATTTATCCTCATAGCTTCCGACAAGGTAGTACTACTCCTTGATGGCTCCAGGAATGGATTACAAGTGGGTGTGGCTGAAAACAGTGAGGTCATGCTTTCATCCTTCTTCTCGTAGTAGGTTTCACACCAATCCTTGATGTGGGGGGTTGCTTTGAGAAGTGCAAAAGTGATATTTTCCTGACTGGAAAAATCATGAATGGAAAAATAGCCTTCTAGAAAATTTAACCATTTATCTATAGTGTCTGCATCTATCTAACCCTAAAATATGGATATGTCAAAGTTAACTTGTACCTTAAAGGGTGTGGCACATCCAGAGTAGGTATTAGATGTGTCGCCCCTAGGTAGCCACTAAAGGATGTGGGCAAAGTTATCCATCATCACGTTCCTTTGTCGCTAGAGGGCTTATTTAAGCAAGATTTTGATAGGATCTCCTACCCCTTCGTCTTTATTTTCATCTGCCATGTGAGGCCTTCGGGATTTGTGTGGCTGGTCTTGCAAAGGTTCGACCAGTTCAAGCCCTAACTCCTTATATCCGGACCTCGTTGGGGGCATGCAAAGAAAAACAGAGAAAAAGAAAACTTCTCTGCTACCACTGATCTAGATATATGTATGAACACAATAAAGTACATCAATAACCATAAATATAGAGATGCAACAAAAATAATACTTCATTTCATTAATGTAAAATATTGAAATATGCTTATAAATAGAAATGGAAATAAACTATCTTGGGCGATGGTAGTTTATCTATAAGGAGAGATGTGGCGGCTACATGCCTCTGAATTGTGTTATAATAAGGCTTGAAGCCCTATTTATTGTTGATAAGAAATGGAAAACGAAAAACATCCAAAAACCTAACCCTAGGATATGAAGCACCAAAATATGGGCCTCGTTTGGGTAAATTTGTACATTAACTTCCCTGGGTCATAATTTTGGCATATGATCTCTGTTTCACTCAAATAATACCTCGTTAGAAAGATATATCTGATTAATACAACATTTTCATGACCAACATTGAAGTACTACATCTGTTGGCCCTAGTTTTCCCAAAAAACATCATTTAGGGCCTCAAAACAGCTCTGGAAGTTTAGGACCTGAAAGATTGCCAAAAATAGTAAATTGTGCTACAAATAAGGAAACTGAAAAAACTAAAAGAAACAATGGTGGGGGTCCAAGTGGAATCGAAAAGTGGCCACCAATATCCACTTGGAATCATTCCCCTCCCCCCCCCCCCCCCCTTCCCCCTTAGGAAGCAATGGTCCCCATTGCATTGAGTTCCTCCATGAGATGAGGAAGCTTATGGTGGTGTGAGTTGTTTTGCAATGTCTGATGTGTCCATAACGGTGGGAGCATGGTCGAAGGTGGTCCACATTGAACACTCGGTGCAATCCAAGGAATGGGGGAATGTTGTGCTCCAAAGCATTGTCTCCCACATCTTTGGTAATGGTGTAAGGACCATATTGGAGTGGTCTGAGCTTTTGATGGGCTCTAGTAAGGCATTCTTTCTACAAATGCAACCAAATTTTGTCACCCACTTGAAACTTGTGTGACACTCGATGTTGATCATGTCGCTAATTGTACTTGGCATTTCCCACAATGGAGAAGTGATATATCGTCCTGTTAGGTAGAGGTACTACGGGAGTTAGATCGAATGAATGCTTGACCTAACAGTGCAACAATACCCTTGTGGGTGCGGAGAATATTTCCTTGTATTCTTTCATGATTGTATCCACCTGCTTCTGCTTTGTGGAGGAAAGCTTCTTGTGGTCCATGGGTGTGGCTACAATATTCCCCTTACTTCGAGAGAAAACCAGAAAGAAAATAAAATTCCTAGTCTGGGAGATGATCTTACTACCTTTCTTAGTAGAGATCAAAGAAGTGGCAGTAGGTGGGGCTACCTCCGGTATCCTGTATAATGAATTTCCCAAAGAAATAATAACAGCACGAGGCCTTAACTCATACACAACATGTCTCTTCCACAAGTATGGTTGGCCTAATAATACATCACAAACATCAGGAGGTGCAACATCACACAATACCTCATCTATGAAGGGCATGATGTTGTAGGGAAGGCAGCATTACTGGCGGACTCGGATATCTCGTCCTTGGTGAAGCCACCCAATTTTGTATAGTTGCAAGTGTGGTATGGTTAGTAGGCCCAGCGGCTTCATGACCTCTACTTAAATGAGTTTATTTTGGCTACCACTGTCGATAATGAGTTGTAGCGGTGAACCTTTCATCCACATTTGTGAGTGGAAAAGATGCTCCCCCTCCTCTAGATCTTTGGGTTCATTCTTCTGGATCTTGGTAGTGGCAACAATGGCGTTGGGCTCTGCATCAATGGTCTTCTACCTTTTTTCATTCATTTTATCGAGTTTTGACTAAGGGTCATAACATGCATCTAATTCTGAAGCCGTCAACTCGGCCACCAGCGTCTACTTGGCCCAACACTCACTTGTCTTATGAGTCGGGCTCTTATGTAACTCACACCACTTTCCCGTGTTCTTCTTTGATTTCATGGTGTTTGTCTTTTCTTGCGACTTCGAAGGGTTACCATCTTGGCTTTGTCATTGGTTCTGCGGTTTGGGGAAGCCTTTCCCTTGCTTCGGATTCATGGATCCAAAGTATCGATTCTTTTGTTTAAACTTCTACTCCATCTTGACGGTGTATCGGTATGCTGTGCCGTGAGAGGAGATGTCTAGGAACTCCATCTCATCCTTGGTGTACCTGTGTAGGTAACTGTGGTATTTGAGTACCAAATGGTGCTCAGAATCATTGATACCCAACTTTGTACGAAGGGTATGAAAAATGTTGTTAAACTCCCGCATGTCTTGGTCCCTTCCCTATCATAGCATGGTCCACTTTATGTATTTACCCTCATAGCTCCTGATAGGGTAGTACCACTCCTTGATGGCATCCTGGAATGAATTCCAAGTGGGTGTGGCTGAAAAAAGTGTGGCCATACTTTCATCCTTCTTCTCACAGTAGGTTTCCCACCAGTCCTTGACGTGGGGGACTGCTTTGAGAAGTGCAAAAGTAATCTCTTCTGGGCTGGAAAAATAATGAACAGAAAAATATCCTTCTAGCAGATTTAACCATTTATCTACAACGTCTGCATCTACCTAGACCTCAAATATGGGAATGTCAAAGTTAACTTGTACCTTAAAGGATGTGGAACTTCGAGAGTAGCTTCTAGATGTGTCAAATTTGTCCATCATCTGGGTAGCCACTGAAGGATCTGGGCAAAGTTGTCCATCATCACAATCCTTTGTCGCTCGAGGGCTTCTTCGAGTAGGATTTTGATAGTATATCCTACCCCTTCATCTTTCTTTTCATTCGCCATGGGAGGTCGTCAAGATTTGTGAGGCTAGTCTTGCAAAGGTTTGACCAGTTCAAGGGATAACTTCTTATATCCCAACCTCATTGAGGACATGCAAAGAAAAAAAGAGAAAGAGAAAACCCCTTTGAATCCATTGATCTAGATCTATGCAGGAAAGTGATAAATTACAGAAATAACCATAAATACAGAGATGCAACAAAAATAATACTTCATTTCATTAATGTAAAATACTGAAGTATCCTTACAAACAAAAATGGAAATAAACTAGCTCGGGCGACGATTGCTTATCTGAGAGGAGATATGTGGCATCTACATGCCTTTAAACTATGTTCACCTATTTATTGTTGAGAAATAATGGAAATCCCTAAACATCCAAAAACCTAACCCTAGGAGATGAAGAGCCAAACTATGGGCCCCGTTTGGGTAAATTGGTACATCAACTTCATGGGGTCATAACTTTGGCATATGTTCTTCGTTTGACGCACATAGTACCTCATTAGAAACAACTCTCCGAGGACTACAACTTTTACATGACCAACATTAAATAACAATGTTGGTCCTAGTTTTCCAAAAAAAACGTCGTTTAGGGCTTCAAAATGGCTCTGGAATTTCAGGGCCCAAAAAACTGCCAAAAATAGTAAATTGTGCTACAAATAAGGAAACTAAAAAAATGAAAGAAACAATGGTGGGGGTAATGTGGAATAGGCAGGTGGCCACCAATATCCAGCTAGATCATTCCTACCCCCTTAGGAAGCAATGGTCCCAATTACATTGAGTTCCTCCATGAGATGAGGAAGCTTCTACTGGTATGAGTTGTTTTGCAATGTCTGATGTGTCCATAATGGAGGGAGCATGGTCAAGGGTGGTCCACATTGAAGACTGGGTGCAAGCCAAGGAATGGGGGAATGTTGCACTCCAAAGCATTCTCTCCCACATCTTTGGTAATGGTGTAATAACCATATTGGAGTGGTCTGAGCTTCTGATATGCTCTCGTAAGGCATTCTTTCTATAAATGAAACCAAATTTTATTGCGCACCTGAAATTTTTGTGACACCCAATTTTGATCCTGTCGCTACTTGTAGTTGGCATTTACCACAATGTAGCAATGATATATTGGCCTGTTGGGTAGAGGTGCTCCGAGAGTGATATCGAATGAATGCTTGACCTAACAGTGAAACGGTACCCTTGTGGGTGCAAAGATGTCCCTGTATTCTTTCATGACTATATCCACCTACTTTTACTGCGTGGAGGAACCCTTCCCGGGGGCCATAGATGTGGCTACAATCTTCCCCTTACTTTGAGAGTGAACCAGAAAGAAAATAAATTTCGTAGTCTGGGCGATGATCTTATTGCCTTTCTTAGCAGAGGTCAAAGAAGTGGCGGTAGGTATGGCTACCTCTGGTATCCTATATAATGAATTACCAAAAGAAATAATAATAGTGTGAGGCCTTGACTCATACATAGCATGTCTCTTCCGCAAGTATGGTGGGCCTAATAATACAACACAAACATCAAGAGGTGCAACATCATACAATACCTCATCTATGAAGGGCTTGATGTTGTAGGGAAGGCGGCACTGCTGGCGGACTCAGAGATCTCGTCCTTGGTGAAGCTACCCGATTTTGTACGGTTGTAGGTGAGGTATGGTCAATAGGCCTAGCCACTTCATGACCTTTGTTAAAATGAGATTCTTTTGGATGCCATTGTCAACAAATGAATTGTAGCGGCGAACCCTTCAACCACATTTGTGAGTGGAAAAGATGCTCCCCCTCCTCCCGAGCTTTGGGTTCATTCTTATGAATCTTGGTGGTGGCAATAGTAGCACTGGGATCCACATCAATGATCTACTTCCCTTTATCTTTCCTCTCATCAGGTTCTGACTCAAGGTCGGAACATGCATCTGATTCTGAAGCCTTCAATTCGGCCACCAGCGTCTGCTTGGCTTGACGCTCACTTATGTTATGAGTGCAACTCTTATGGAACTTACACCAATTTCCTATGTCCTTGTTTGATTTTGTGGTGTTATTATTTTCTTGCGACATCAATGGGTGCCTCCGGTCACACTGTCTTGTCTTTGTCCTTGGTTCTATGGTTTGGGGAAGCCTTTCCCTTTCTTAGGATCCACGGATCCAAATTCTCACTTCTTTTGTTTAAACTTCTGCTCGTTCTTGACATCGTATCAGTACGTTGTGCCAAGTGAGGAGATGTACAAGAACTTCATCTTGTCCTAGATGTACCTATGTAGGTAACCGCGGTATTTGAGTACCAAATGCTGCTCAGAATCCTTGATACCCAACTTTATGCGAAGGGTATGAAAAATGTTAGTAAATTCTGGCATGTCTTGGTCCCTTCCCTGTCACATCTTCGTCCACTTTATGTATTTATCATCATAGCTCCCAGCAGGGTGGTACCACTCCTTTATGGAATCCTAGAACAAATACCAAGTGGGTGTGGCTGAAAATAGTGAGGCCATACTTTCATCCTTCTACTTACAGTAGATTTCCCACCAGTCCTTGACATAGGGGGCTACTTTGAGAAGTGAAAAAGTGATCTTTTCCGGGCTGGAAAAAGCATGAATAGAAAAATATCCTTCTAGCACATTTAACCATCTATCTATAGCATCTACGTCTATCTGACCCTCAAATATGGGAATGTCAAGGTTAAATTGTACCTTAAAGGGTGTGGTGCTTCGAGAGCAGCTGCTAGATGTGTTGTCCCTGGGTAGTCGCTAAAGGATCTGGGCAAAGTTGTCCATCATCGCATTCCTTTTTCGCTCAAGGGCTTATTTTAGCAATATTTTGATAGGATCTCCTGCCCCTTCATCTTTCTTTTCATTCGCCATGAGAGGCCATCTGGATTTGTGAGGTTGGTCTTGCAAAGGTTCGACCAGTTCAAGCCCTAATTCCTTATATCCTGACCTCGCTGGGGACATGCAAAGAAAAACAGAGAAAGAGAAAACCATTCGGATACCACTAATCTAGATTTATGCAGGAACACAACAAAGTATAGAAATAATCATATATATAGAGATGTAGCAGAAATAATACTTCATTTCATTAATGTAAAATATGGTAATATGCTTACAAACATAAATGGAAATAAACTAGCTCAGGTGATGTTAGATTATCTCAAAAGAGAGATGTGGTGGCTAGATGCCTCTAAACTATGTTACAATGAGGCTTGAAGGCTTATTTATTGTTGAGAAAGAATGGAAAACCTGAAACATCCAAAAACCTAACCCTAGGATATGAAGCGCAAAACTATAGGCCCCGTTTGGGTAAATTGGTACATCAACTTCCTGGGGTCAAAACTTCGGCATACGATCTTTGTTTCACATGCACAATACCTTATTAGAAACATCTATCCGAAGAATACAACTTTTTCATTACCAACATCAATCTATAGCCCATGTTTGTCCCAACTTTCCCAAAAGAGGTCATTTAGGGCTTCAAAACCGCTATGGAAGTTCAGGACCCGAAAAACTTCCAAAAATAGTAAATTGTGTTACAAATAAGGAAACTAAAAAATAGAAAGAAACAATGGTGGGGTTCAAAGTGGAATAGGCGGGTGGCCACCAATATCCACCTAGATCATTCCTCCCCCTTATGAAGCAATGGTCCCCATTGCGTTGAGTTCCTCCATGAGATGAGGAAGCTTCTGCTGGTGTGAGTTGTTCTTCAATGTCTTATGTTTCCATAATGGTGGGAGCATGGTCGAAGGTGGTCCACATTGAATATTGGGTGCAAGCTAAGGAATGGGGGAATTTTGTGCTCCAAAGATTGCCTCCCACATCTTTGGTAATGTTATAAGGACCATATTGGAGTGGTATGAGCTTCTGATGGGCTTTGGTAAGGAATATTTTTTGCAAATGCAACCAAATTTTCTTGCCCACCTGAAACTTGTGTGACACCCAATGTTGATCATGTCACTGCTTGTATTTGGCATTTCCCACAATGAAGCACTGATATATCGGCCCATTGGGTAGAGGTGTTCTAGGATTGAGATCGAATGAATGCTTGACCTGACGTCACAATGCTGCCCTTGAGGGTGTGGAGAAGATGTCCCTGTATTCTTTCATGACCATATCCACCTACTTCTGTTGTGTGGAGGAACCCTTCCTGGGGGGCATGGATGTGGCTACGATATTCCCCTTACTTTGAGAGTGAACTAGAAAGAAAATAAATTTCCTAGTCTGGGAGATGATCTTACTACCTTTCTTAGTAGAGATCAAAGAAGCAGTAGGTGTGTCAACCTCTGGTATCCTGTATAATGAATTACCTAAAGAAATAATAATAGTGCGAGGCCTTGACTCATACACAACATGTTCCTTCCACAAGTTTGGTTGGCCTAATAATTAATCACAAACATCAAGAGGTGCAACATCACATAATACTTCATTTGTGAAGGGCTTGATGTTGTAGGAATGGTGGCACTGTTGGCGGACTTGGAGATCTCGTCCTTAGTGAAGCCACCTGATGTTTTATGGTTGTGGGTGTGGTATGGTTAATAGGCCCAACTGCTTCATGACCTCTGCTCAAATGAAGTTATTTTGGCTACCACTATCAACAATGAATTGCAGCAGTGAACCCTTCACCCAAATTTATGAGTGGAAAATATGCTCCCCCTCCTCTCAAGCTTCAGGTTCATTCTTATGAATCTTGGTGGTGGCAACAGTGGCACTAGGCTTTGCATCAATGATCTGCTTCCCATTTTCATTCCTCGTGTCAGGTTCTAACTCAGGGTCAGAAAATGCGTTTGATTTTGAAGCCTTCAACTCAACTACCATTGTCTTTTTGGCCCAAAACTCACTTGTGTTATGAGTGGGGTTCTTGTGGAACTCATGCCACTTTCCTATGTCCTTCTTTCATTTTGTGTTGTTGTTCTTTTCTTGCAACTTCGATGGTTGTCTCATGTCACATCGTCTTGGCTTTGTCATTGGTTTTGCGGTTTGGGGACGTCTTTCCCTTGCTTCACGTTTAGGGACCCAAGTCTCGTTGTTGGACACAGGATCCCCCAAGAGTCATTTTGGGGCTAAAAGGCCATATTTTGGTCAAATTTTTTAATCCAAGTGTAAAGACTCTGCATTTGGTGGTCGCAAAGCGCATAAATGTTAAATATTCATAGGGTTGTCTACCCTTATTTTGGAAATGTAATGTCGGCTGTAAAATATCTATCCATGGTTCACAGACCATGGGATTGTCTAAAAAGAGCTAAGCTATATGTAGATAAAAAAGAAATGAAGAGGGAGAGATTCATAGCTTAGAGCAAGAAGTCTAAGTCTTAGCACAGGTAGAGGCTCTATAGCTGAGTGTGCAGAGGCCTAAGGTAGAAGTTTGCAGCTGAGTGCACAGACCCCTACAACTAAGTGCGCAGGGTGGGTTGAGTCTGTAATCGTCCGAAATTATCAATAAAGAGAATTATTCTACAATTTCTGCGTCTTTATTTCCTGTTTATTCATTTTGTTATGTCGAGTATGAATTTCACTTATAATGCTTATATGATGTGTGAATGTATGTAAATGTGTTGGTTAAGTGAATGCAAGTAAGAACATCTGTTTACGAGAAGCTAACTAAGATCAGTTAATAAGATAAGTAAGACCCTTAGCCTAGTTTAGTAGATATCACAGCTCGCTGCCTTAGCGGCGTGAAAATACCTCAGCCCCTGGTTAGGGCTACGCGAAATCCAATTGTACCCTTTTGAAAAAGTACTGAAGGGTGGAGCAGAGGACTAAGAAACCTGCATAAAGGTAGGTATAGCCAGAACAAGCCGACATCACAACCATCTCAAGGGTGTGGAAACTTGGTTCCAACATTCCCCCATACTGCTTTGGGTGAGACTTCAATCCGCGCTCCACGGGCTAATGTTGAAAGGGCTAGTAGTGTAGGGATTTGTTTGGCTAACTAATTTTGAACCTGGGTCAGGCCCCATCAAGCCAACAAAGGGTTCTGTTGCCAAGACTGAAATCTGTAAAAGCGATGTGTGATTTCGTATCACTGGAATCCAACTAAGAAGGAGATTAGAGACTAGTTGGATAGAAAGATCCACAAATTCATGACACAAGAGAACACAAACTCACAACTGTCAAAAGAAAAGTGGTTGGACTGATACCTATATAGAGAGATCCACAAAATATTTTACATCTCCTTTCTAGTTGAGTTGTACGAGTGGATTTCGAAGCTAGCAAATAGCCAAGGAAGGTGGAAACTTGACAGTCCTATTGTGTGGACCCTAGAGCTAATGCAAAGGTTGGAAGCATCAGACAATAAGATTGCCCGTGATGTCGTTCATTGGCTCGATCGCATCATAGGAGGATTTGTTAAAGAATTCACGATCGACACCTCAGTTAGCTATAGTGATGCAGAGCGACGCTTTTTCAAAGGACCGTGAGGTAAGTACGTAAAATCATTCAACACTTGGATTAAAATGTTTTTTTGCAAAAAACGGGTTATGCAACTACCTTGTTGTTTGGGACTACGCGAAGTGGAAAAATTTATAGAAATGAAGAAAATAAGGTTCTAGAGTATATAGCCCCTTGATTTCACCTCCGTGAAGGGATAAAGAAGCACTAGTGAAGTTTTCTCTATGAAGCGCTATTCAGTTAATAAGACAAGGATTCCAGCGAATACCACCTCCGCCTACACCACCTCTGACTTCACTTCCATCGCCTCCAACTTCACCCATACAACCTCCACCTCCACCACGATTCAGTATGGAAAACACAGTGAAGTTTCCTTTGTTCAAAGGATTGGGAAATGAGGACCCAGATCAATTTTGGTTCATTGTGAGGGCTATATGGGAAGTTCAATGTGTTACAGATGACCACATAAAGAAAGCGACACTGGTCAGCACTCTACAAGATCGCACGCTAACCTGATATATTAAGTTCTCTAACAATAACCCAATGATGGAGTAGTAGACATCCAGGCAGCACTAAATAGGGAATTTAGTAGGCCTAAATCTGAAGAGCAGTAGATTATGGGATTCAAATAGATTGTGATGCAACTAGGCGAGATGCCTTGGTAACTAGATCAAAGGCTGAAATGTATGATCTGTGAAGCCAATATGAACTTGACAAATGGACAACATCACGAGTGGTTTGTGGATACACTACTACCACACTTTAGGAGTGCGCTATCGCAGCAAAAGATAACAACTCAGGTAGAGGCCTTCGAGATTTCCATGAGACTACATAGACTCCGATGCAAGATCCTAATCTAGGAGTCCAATGGATCCATGCATAGCTCAAGAATTTGTGCCTTGAGATTCAAATCTTGAAGTAAGATAGGATGGTTCGGCCAGAGGTACACGAGGAGGTATGGTGCTTGAAATGCAAGAGTCAGGGTCATGAAAAATACCATTGCCCGGTCTTTGCAAATTACCTTGTAGGAGGAGGACCGATGCCTTTAAGGTCGAAAGCTCAAGTAGGACATAGCGCAACACCTGCTTTATGGTGTGCTATCTATTAGGTAGCTGGAAAGCATGCCATGGATAACTGTCACTTGCTACAAACGTATGTGCAAGCACTGCAATAGTAGTTCTGCAACCTTTGTAGTTCAATAGGGCATGATCAACGTACTTACAGGAGCTATGCATTGATGATGGATAGAACTCCTGCCTACAAGGTTCAAGCCGAAACATCCCTTGACCAGAATGCAGGGATGGCGTGGACAAGATTTCAGGGGCATGGAAAAGGCTGAGGTAGAGGAGGACTTGGTAGAGGTTGAGGACAGTTGATTTGCTACAATTGTAGAGGACTAGGACACTCTGCTAACGATTGCATTAATCCAATGCATCTGTTGTGCAAGTATTGCACATTGTTTGATCATGAAACAAAAGATTGTCTATGTTGATAGCTAGGATACGTGACAAAGGGGTGCTACCTCCTCCCCTAACTCAGAACCTGCAGATCATGACGTCTAAGCCGCACGAGGAAGATCTGAACATAAATATAGTGCTCCAGAGTGTAATCGCGATGGGAGGTGAGAAGGGGAAACCATCAGAAGGCAATGCATGGGTTCACAAGGCCCCGGTGAAAGATGTTGAGTTTGATTGGGAGTACACTCAGGAAGCCTTCATGGAAGCTAAGAAGAGCTTCACTAAGGCCTCCACCTCAGGAAGCAAGGATAAGCATGAGCCAAATATGGAGCCCTCTATGCTCACAACTTTCCTGGAAACTTGTTTAAAGACACTGCACGACAGTAAAGTTGTAAAAAGGCTACAAGAACTCATCAATAGATGCATTGGAACCGCGCCAGGTGAGCTGCGTGTGGTACAAGAGATTGCAAGCATAAAATAATCACGGGAAGGGAGATGAGACTGACCACACAAATAGAGGAGTATGAAATGGATCAGGTCATTTTGGACCTGGGGTCAAATGCGAGTGTGCTACTGAAGCAGACTTGGGAGTGAATGGGGAGACCTACACTGTAATGGTCACCGATTCAACTAAGGATGGAAAATCAGCAAAACATCATACCCATGGGGCGGCTGTAGGGGGTGACCATGGATATCAAGGGAGTGAGTGCGCTGGTAGATTTTTAAGTAATAAACATAGTAGATGACAACAATCACTACCCTACACTACTAGGAATTGACTGGGATACTAATATGAACAGGGTAATCAATCTGAAGAAGTGAAAGATGATCTTTGAGAAGAAATCACTACGTGTAATAATACCCCTAGATCCTATTGAAGGATCACGTTATATAGAAACATCCTGTGATTATGAGAGTGATGATGATCTGGACTGCATCTATAAGATAACAGTGCGAGACCAACACTGGGTGAATCCCACTGCGGATGGACAGATTACATCGAATCACAAGAGTTATTGCACTTCGGACGCCGACAAAGAAATAGAATGCTAGCAGAACCAGTTAAATGAGGTAACTACAATGAATTGCAACATGACGACCCAATATTTGCATCGTGTTTCGTCAAAGGTAATAAATTTGCCTATTTATTATGGTCTAAATGAGGTAGATATATTTTTGGATGCATTTGAAAGGGAGGTGCCAGAAAAGCAATGCTTCTAGGCCTTAGACTAGGCACTACGCGCTACGTCCACAAGATGGTGGGGTACGCACAAGGGAAGCTTTGATGATTGGCGCGAATGTAGGAGGATGATGAGAACATGATTTGGAAAGCCTAAGATGTGACTGGTAGACAAGTACGATGGGCAGCATGATCCATCTATGCATCTGGCCAAATAGACACAGGCTTATGGAGAAAAGCACCAACCTGATTAGGTGCACCTATTCTGTCATACCCTAGATGTTATCCCAATGAATTGGTATATAGAAACAAAGCTCCACCATGGGACAGGTGAATGGGATATCCTGTGCAAATGATTCATGATGACATTCAGTTTTGAGGACGGGTTTGATAGTATTAACAAAGCGCTACAAGAGGTGAAGGCATCCATCTTTAGGATACCACAGGATCCTTTAAACCTGATTCAACCTGAATGGGCTACTCAGCTGAGTTGTGTGCTGGAATGTTATAATGTAACTACTCAAGAGGAGGATTAAGATCCATGGAAGATTAACATTCCAGAAACAGAAGGCCACCACAAGGTTCAAGGACCACATATTGAGAAACCTAATATAACCATGCCGATGAAAACTAAATAGATGAACATTGGTATGGAGGCAGAACCCAAATTTGTGAAGATTGGAGAGTCCTGGGATGACATGATGGTCGACAAGGGCACTTAATTGCTCTGAAAATACCAGGACTTATTCCCTACCAATTTTATGGATCTGAAAGGAATAATCGGAGATCTAGGAGTGATGAAGATCACATTAAAGCCTGTCGTGAAGCTAGTTAAGTAGAGGCCTTACCATCTAGATCTGAAATACAAGGAGAAGGTCTACTTAGAGCTAGACAAAATGCTAGCAGTAGGCCTCATTGAGACTATGGAAGAATCTAATTGGGTAATCCCAATGGTGGTGCAAGAGAAGAAGTAGAAGGATGAGATAAGGATATGCGTGGATCTCAGAAAACTAAATGATGCTTGTGTGCTTCATCCTTTCCTCAATCCATTCATGGATGAAGCATTAGACAATGTAGTTGGCTAGGAAGCATATTCCTTCACTAATAGGTTCTCTAGGTACCACCAAATCAAAATCACATCGAAGGATAGGAGCAAGACAACCTTCACAACTAAGTGGGGTTGCTTTCAATATAGTGTAATGCGTTTGGATTGAAGAATGCACCTACAATATTTTAGCGTGTGGTTGTTGCGGCATTTAAGGAATTTATTCATAAGTTCCTGGAGGTATATTTTTATGAATGGAGTATATTTGGGTTGGTCAAGCGCCATGTAGCAAGTTTGCGTTTGATGCTGGATACTTGTTGAAGATACTAGATCGTGCTCAATCTCAAGAGGTGTCTATTATGCATTACTTTGGGAACCTATTGGGGCATGTGGTTTGTAGACAAGGACTGATGGTAGACCTCGTGAAGATCATGGTGATACTGAACTTGGATGTGTCGAGGAGTGTGAAACAGATGCGTGCTACTCTAGGCCATATGGGATATTACACGAAGTTTATCAAAAGCTATGTCAAAATCACCGGGCCAATGGAAAAATTGTTGAAGAAGGATGTCACGTTCTGCTGGAATGATGACTGTAAGAAAAGCTTGGATATATTGAAAGAAAAGATGGTTACCACACCAATTCTAGTCTTCTCGAACTGGAAGAAAGAGTTTCATGTACATGTCGACACGTCATGGATAGTGTTGGGGGTAGTACTAACACAAGATGGTGGGCAAGGCTTGGACCACCCTATTGCATTCGCAAGCCGCAGATTATCCAAAGCAGAGAATAAATATTCTACCACTGAACGCGAGGGGCTAGGTATGGTGTATTTACTCCAAAAGCACAGACACTACTTGTTAGGAGGCAACTTTAAGATGTATACGGATCACTCCATGCTGAAGTACCTGGTCAATAAGCCTGTGTTGGGGGGGGAAATATACAGGTCACTCTTACTGTTCCAAGAGTACGATTTTGAAGTTATTGTGAAGCCTAGACGATTGAATGTGGGACCAGACCATTTGTCGCGCATCGAAATAAGGGAGGAACCTACTAACTTGGAAGAAGGATTGCCTAATGTGTAGCTATTTGCAGTGTGTGTCATGGATGGGAATTTCTAAGATATCATACACTTCCTAACAATAGGAACTGCACTAGAAAGATATTTTGTCCATCAAAAGAAGGAATTAGTGGTGCGCGCAGAAAATTTCTCTATCATTGTTGGGAATCTATACAAGACGAGGACTAATGAGATATCTTGATGGTATGTACCTGAGTTTGAATGAAGCAACATCCTCACGGATGCTCATGGGGGTGTCGCAGGGGGACATTATGTAGGGAGAGAAACTGTGTAGAAGATTCTATATGTCGGGTTGTGATGGCCAACCCTTCATCGGGATTCAAAAGCATATTGTAAGGCATGTGATGTATGTCAGAGAATAGGTAAGCCATCATAGAGGGATGAAATGCCTTTGAATCCAAAAATGACATTGCACCTTTTCGAGAAGTGGGCAATAGATTTTGTAGGACCCATTCAGCCATAAGGGAAGACAGGGGCAAGGTACATTATCACTGCGATGGAGTATTTGACTCACTGGGCAGAAGCACAGTAGGTGAAGGATTGCATGGGTGTGATGGCCGTGAAGTTCCTATTTGAGCATGTACTAATGCAGTTTGGATGTCCAAGGATCTTGATGAGTGATCGTGGTATGCACTTCTTGAAGAGACATCAGCGCACTAATGAAGGAATTTCAGGTGTATCACCAGAAGAGCACACCTTATCACCCACAAACTAACGAGATAGTGGAGGAATTCAACAAATTTCTTGAAAATGCGCTAACCAAGGTTTGCAATGCTCAACAAAGTGATTGGGACCTATGCATACCTGCAGTATTGTGGGCTTATTGAACAACATGCAAAAAGATGACAAGACAAACCCCTTTTAGGCTTGTCTATGGTGTGGAAGTCGTAATGCCTATGGAATACATCATGCCTAGTCTATGCATAGCAGTGCTCATAGGTATGATGGATCGTGGAGCCCTAGAAGAGAGGCCCACGCAGCTGGATGAGCTTGAAGAAGAAATATTTTTTGTTGGGTTTCACCAATAGGTCCAAAAGAAGCATGAAAAGGCATAGCATGACCGACATATTCAGTTGCACACCTTTAAGGTGAATGACTTGGTGTTGTTGTATGATAGTAAGTTTGATAAATTTCTAGGGAAATTCAGAATGCATCAGTTGGGGCCCTATGTTATTAAGGATATTACCGACAATGGCACAATCCAGTTGGTTAAGTTGAATGGAGAACCCTTCCTAGGAAAGGTGAATGGCAGTCGCTTGAAGCCATACACCGATGGTTCGGCCATGTGACTAAATGAAAGTAGCACAGTCTTAACACTCCAAGTAGATGAAAGGAGGCGTAGGACTATAAACTACATTGCCTCGATTGGGGAGCTACGCGATTTCAGGACTACACCAAGCAAAGAAGTGTCACAGGGTCCGCGACAGTGTGAAGGCACGCTACTTGTGGAAATAACGTGCAGGTCCACCGAAAAGTGATCGTTAAAGTCACTATTAATGATTTGATGGTCAGATTGTGGCCAAATGGAGTGGCAGCAGGCATTTAAGGTGAAATTTATGGATTAGATTCTTGAAAATATGCCGCCAATCTAGCATTAATGGGCCGAATGTGGGAGGAACGGTCGGATTTGAATTCAAAAAGCCCTATAAATCATAGGTGGTTGTCCAACAAAAAACACTTGGCATTTTGAAAATCCAATTGTTGCGCTATCAGGTGTGTATGGACCGTGCGAAATTTGAGGCTTTGAGAGCAAGTTTATAATTCAAGAGATTGCTGAAGGAGATGTAGGACCTCTTGAATAGACTGATGTCGACATCCAAGGAATCTGCCCAGGAAATTGAGGTAGTAAAAGCTGCCCCAGAGAGTGCCAAAGTGGTAGTAAAAATCCCTAAATCACCCAAAACACTGAAACCAAAGAAGGATAAGCATGCTATGATACAAGTGCGCGTCTCACCAAGAAACCCACAAAGGACCAAGCTCACTTTGTAGGAAAAGGGGAAGGCCATTAATCTAGAAGCACATGAGGAAGAATCTGAAGAAGTCTTGGCAGATGAGGAGGATTTGGAAATGGAAGTTGAAACCCAGGGTGCAGACCCTATTACCAAATTACCATAATATGTTCCTCCGTGCAAGGGAAAAGACAAGGTGCCAAAGGACATAGATGAGCAGAGGAGCTCCTTGCAAACTCTGTTTCTCCCGGATGACATTGTTTTCGAGGGGCCACACTTAGGGTGGGTTCTTGTACTAAAGTTTGAAGATTAGGACCTCGCAAATCATGAGAAATTCCCACATTTAACAACTGAGCAGCTAATGCGCTCATGGATTGACACAACTACTAGAACAATTGAATTAGAGTCATGGACATGGCTCAAGGGTGTAGAGAAAACCGGGATGCTCAACCTGCTCTGGGTACTACATTACCACTGTGCCCCAGTGATCATCTTCATCATCAGGCAACTACTCTACTTAGTGCATGATGGGTGTTTATGGTGGGAGGAGCCCATTCCCATCACAGACCACTTGATCCATCGAATCACACAGTTGCCTTACCCAAGAGAGGATCTACCCAATATATCAAAAGGAAAAGGTGGTGAGTTGGTCCTCACATAAGCTATGAAGAAGAAATTCAAGTTGGAGAAGAAGAATCAGGGATATGCCATCTCTGGCATTAACAACCCTATAGTTAAGGTAGCAGAGAAAATGTTGGGTCCCTATAATACTAGTGATTACCCCATTACTATTGTAGTTGTACCCCTTATTAATATTGTTGTGCCCCTATTGTCCCCATATTTTTTATTATGTGCCCCATAGAATCCCTCTATTGCTATTTTTGTGGCTTTATATTATTATTGTTAGGTCGGCTGGGTTATATTGTGACTCCTTAGACTCCTATATATAGAAAGGAGGTTTTAGTCATTTGAATCATCCAAGAATTGTTCATTTATGTAATGTAAAGGAGGTTGCCCCCTCGAAGAGGCTGAACTCTAAGGTGTTGATCTATCTTTTCTATCTTTTCTTGAGCTAGTTTCATAACATTTGGTATTAGAGCTTTGGATTCTAGGGTTTCGCTGCTCCAAACAGGTCATCGTGGAATTTTCGCTATAACTTTGTTTTTGCGATGTTTCAGAAGCTAAAAAAAAAACTCATTTGAGAAGACATCGCACTAAATCTTAGGTCCGAATTTCAGAGCTTTTCACGCTATATTTTCAGAGATATGAACTAAGGAAGTTGGTCCTTTTGCAGAATCCTGAATTACATTCAAAACAAGTGACCTAGGGAAAATCGTCATAACGTTCTCTCTGAGCATCAGATTGAAATTTCGTAAGAAGGTACAGAAAGAGGACAGATTGTAGTTCCTTGTATATTTTTTTCGGGGCCAAAGGTCAAAACAGGGACACTTGGAATGTCGTACAAGTTCCCTCTAATGAATTAGTCTATAATTAGGTCACTGTGGGAGATTTGGCATAACTCTTCATTAGAGAATCCAATTGGGGTCAGACTAGTAGCATTGGAAAGAGGACACATAGGGCTACCGTGGGTTGCAATTTATGAATTGGATGATCTAAAATTACATAGATACATCAGAGGCAATATCGAGTTCCTACAAAGTGAAAAAAGGTGTGTATATTTTTTTTAAATGTTTGTTTAAGCTTGGTTTGAAAAATTATTTTGAAGGAATTCAAAGGGCATAGTGAAGCATTATTATCAGTAATTGCCCCGAAGAAAGAAAATGGAAACACCTAGTAGGCGACCTGAAAGCTCTAGCATGACTCATGAAGAAGAGGAAGAAATGCAACATGATATATCAAAAACGAGACCAAGTGCAACAAGTGTCACTTGCACAAAAAGGAACAGAATCTAAGATGGATTGTTTAAAGAAACGTGTAGAAGCTAAGATGAATGACACAGAAGCTAAGATGAATGAAGTGGAAGCTAAGATGGATGATTTGAAGATAGATTTGAAGACAGGCATGGAAGAATTGAAGATAAATATGAATAAGTTGCTACAAGAAAGGGTCACTAAGGGTGAAAGGGTAGTAAGGGAAACTCATGATGAGAACAAAATAAATGTTAATCAGGATTCCATAGACTCTAATGTTGGATCGAAGATCCACCATATTCCAAAAATCGATATGAGGCAGTTTGATGGCAAGGATCCCGCAACATGGATATTACAGATGGAGCAATTTTTTGATCTCAATAATATGCAAAACACACAAAAGGTACGTATGACAACTTTATATTTGGAACCAAATCAATTTGTATGGTATCAATGGCTTTTCTCTTGTAAACAATTTATCACTTGGGCAATTTTAACGAAAGAATTGATAGCACATTATGAGGATGCAAAAAGCAACACTTTTTTTAGCCAATTGATAAGTCTCAAACAAAAGGGTTCAATAATGAAGCACATTGAGGAGTTCCAAAAATTGAACATAAGGGTAAAAGATATTCCAGAGGAGCATAGGATTGATGTGTTCATAGGGTCTTTAAAGGATAATATCCAACATGATGTTCACCTTTGGAAACCTGATTCATTAGAGAAGGCATTCAGGTTAGCAAGAAATATGGAAAGCAAAATTATGGCAACCAGGAAGCATACCACTCACATCTATAAAGATGGAAGTGTTGCTGCTGCTAGTCTTCCACAACCTATAAGGTTGACACCACAACAGTTGGAAGCAAAAAGAGCAAAAGGGCTTTGTTACAGTGTGATAGAAAATACACTAAAGGTCATAAGTGTGCTGAGAAGAAATTATTCTACATAGATTGTGAAGAGGAAGAAGAAAAGGAGCAAGAAAGGTCAAAAGAAGAGGATATACTCCAGGAACAAAGCCTAGATGAAGAAAAAATGAATCCGACGATAGCTTGTAATGCATTGGCGGGAATTACCACCCCTCAAACCATCAAGATAGAAGGACAAATCAAGAAGAAAAAGGTAATAGTGTGATTGATTCAGGAAGTACCCACAATTTTATTCATTGTAAGGTAGCAAAAGAATTGAATTGCTTCCTATATCCAGCACCAGAGTGTCAAGTGATGATTGCAAATGGATGAACAATAAATTGCTCTGGAAAGTGCCATAATATCAAGCTATCCATGGGAGAATATGTATTGACTAGCCCAATGCTTTCCATTCCAATGGGAGGTGCTGATGTTGTACTAGGAGTCCAATGGCTACAACCTTTGGGTACAATAGCTTTTAATTTTCAAGAACTTTTCATGAAATTTTCTGTGGAAGGAAAGGAATTTGTATTAAGGGGTATTGCAGGGAAACCGGGAAAGATAATCAGCTCTAATGGTATGACAAAGTTTCTAAAAAGGAGCAAAGAGGTGTAATTGCACAATTATGTTCGCTAGATGTTTCCACATCGGAATCATCTATTTATCCAGATCTCCAAAAAGTCGCGGAAAATCATTCCAAGGTATTTGAGACCCAAAGGTCTCCCACCTATGCGTGATCATGATTATACTATTCATCTGATTCCAGGAAGTGTTCCTCCAAACATCAGGCCGTACAGATATCCCTATGTCCAAAAGAGTGAACTTGAACGTATGGTTGCAGAAATGCTAGAGGTTGGTATAATTCAACCGAGTCAAAGTTCTTTCTCTGCTCTAGTAGTATTGGTGCACAAGAA
>APFE031579123.1:0-40600 GCA_000404065.3 Pinus taeda
ATGAGACCTTGCTACGGGAGCCCCGATGTGGAGTAGCAGGAACTGACTGATTGGGTAGAGATAGATGCGGATGGAGTGGCAGAGAGAGCGATAGTGCGTGGAATCCCAGGACAACGCATAGCTAGCAGGCTGCAGCAATGCAAGAGGCACAAGTGTTTTGCACAGTGCTAGGTGGCACAGAGAGGTGTGCAATGGTGCGAGATGCATGAAGATGTTGCAGTAGCGCAGATGTCAGAGAGGGAGCACTTGTCAGCAGCAGGTAGAGCTTCAGCATCAGAGTATGTTTCTAGCCCAACAGGGAGGTCAGTTGGGAGGTGCAGTGCGGATGCAATGCTGGGAGATAGAACCAGCAGCAGCACGAATGCAGTCAGAGATCAAGGTGACAGAGGCTAGAGCAGTCAGATACTGAAGAGCACAAAGATGCAGAGTTTTCAGTCGATAGAGGCAATAGCAGTCAGAGACTTTGATGATAGAGAAAGTGGACCGGCCAGATGTGTTGCATGCAGAACATTCTAGAGTTACAGGATCGGGTTTGAGAGGAAGCCTTTCTTGTTGAGAGGGAGTGTTGAAAAGTGTGCAACAAGAAATGCTTGTTGAGAATGCAACAAGATGATGGAGCTTAGTGAAAAGAGTCGCCTTCACTAAGTGGGCCTGTAGGCTATTTTTGGCGCAAGTCTATTTTTAGACATATGGATCATGTCTATGGATTGCAGGTTGCTGTTTATGGATGATTGATCAAGTTGAGAAAATAGATGGACTTCTAATTTTGATGAAAGTGTGAGTGATCACAGTGTGAGTGATCAAGTCTATTTTTAGACTGGCTGTCAAAAATAGAAAAGTCAAATATTATTATCTCACAATAATATTTGGACTATAAACTTAATCTTATTCTCTTGGAGCGCTTCAGTTCGAGCTACGGATGTGGCACATGCAATTGCATGAAGGAAATACGTGGTTCTTATGGGTTAGTTGAATATTTGCATGCATGACTTCAGTTAGAACTCAAGTGAGTTGAGTTTAGTGGACTGGAGGTGCAGTTGATGGAGTTGTGTTCAGTTTAGCTTTGTGAAACTGGTTGTATTTAGTCTAACTGGCGAATAGACTAGAGATGAGTTGGGTGAATTAGTTATTAGTTAATTCACAAGTTATTAACTCATAATACAACTAATGAATACATCAGTTAACTCAGTTGCATTTCAATGCATGTTCAGTTCAGCAGGGACAGGTGTTAGAGAATCAGATTGCTATCAGTTGTGACTATAGTTGTGCACCAGATCTTGCACAAATTAGGGGATTGAGTATGCCAATGAGTTTGCACATATTGTAGCTTGTTCTCACGTGATTTAGCCAAGGAAATACGTGGCTGCCTTGGTATTATCATCAGTTCTTCTTGCAAGATTGAGCAGCGGAGGCAGGCAAGCAGCGAAAGAGATTTGAGCCAGGGATTGATTCAGATCTGAGCTGTAATGTGTGTAACAGGTGGAGCTGGTACTGGATTGCTTATGATAAGCATTGTACTTTGTAATGTTACATGACTCAATCATTAATATACATATAGTTGGGGTTTTTAGCGAGATGCTTTCCCCGGGATACATACTGTCTTAATGTGTGAATGCTCTTGATGTTTTATTGTGATTGATGTTGCTATATTGATGATCAACGTAGAGGAGCTTATGTATTGTGTATGTTTTCCGCAATAGTACATGATCAGGATAATCTCTGTTGAATATGTGTTAAATTATTCAAAATTTCTACACTTTTATCATTCTCACTAAATTCCAAAGCAAAGCCTCCAATACAAATTTTAAGAGAAATGCTTGACAGGTAGAAATACTTAGAATATTCATAAATTGTTAAAACATTATATATCTTACATGTGTATGTGACTTCAAATAGAGGTTGTCTGCTTTAACATACAAGTACCCTTTAGGCATGATACTGACCCTCTTTGCATGAATGGCCCAAAAGCTTATATCCTAGAATAGACCCACAAGATAGGCCTTTGTAACCTCCTGAAGTGCCAAAACTGCATGACTTTGGAATCACAGATCTGTTTAAAAGAATATGAAAGAAACTAATTAGATATATCAAGATCTAGTTAATTTTCATGGTCATTTCCTTGGCACGTGCTTTTATTCCTCATCTAATCCTAAGTCGCTACCACACAGGCAGGAAGACCATACTCTTTTTAAGTTAGCACTCAACCACATAATAGAAAATATAGTGTAGTAGCTCCTTTAATCTCACGGCCCTACCATTCACACCAAATTAACTCGATGACCCTCTACTTTTTAAGTTAGCAATAAAATGCATAATAGAAAATATTTTTTAGTAGTGGTTAAGATAATAATAATCAAATGGATCATGTTGGTTTGATTCTCTAACACAATGATCTAATGGCTTACGTCTACAGACAATGGCATAGGAAATGGCATAGGAAGGGAATTTTTTTCATAGGGAGTCCACAACCTGACTCGATAGTTAGGTGATCTAAACTTGACAGTGGGCGGAGAATGGCAGAGCTACAGTGAAGAGCATATATCCTCCAAAATTGAGATGAATGATTAGGCATAAAATAAATTTTTCGTCACAATAAGAGATGAGAAAATAAAATAAATTATTCATTAAGGTAAAAGAAAAACTTTAGGAATTGGGCACTAGGAAGTCCTTCCCAATGACATGCATTGCCCCTCGTCGACAATGCAATCAACAATCTTCATGACATGCATTTCCCCCGGTCGACAATGCAATCGACAATCCAATGCAATCGACAATCTTCATGTAGTCGAAGAGGGTGGAGACTATCTTGTCCACGTCCGTGCCAAGCTTGACTAGGATGATCAATGAACTCCAAGTTCAAGCAGAAGGAAGGCATACCATGGAAATAAAGAAATCGACTAAAAGTTTAGTGGTTGAGAGCTGGGTGGTTGAAGGTTGTTTATAAAGCAGGTAGGATTACTTGGTGAAATCGAAAGAGTGAAGTGTAATTATCCTTCGTATATATAGAGAGATTTATATCTAATTTTATCATGGACTTCTTTTTTAAAGCCTTTCTAATTATGTTGTAAAATTCGGAGTGGTGAAGGATATAACAATGAAGATGGTATCGTGAGTGTGGTTGTGTTAGTGGTCAATTATTTCTGTGTCAGTGCTTTCTACATTAAAGGATAGTTTAGATATGTGACAAGATTCTAACAATGACAATGCTGTCTACATTAAAAGAAAGTACATACATTAGAAAAATGTACAAACATGTGCTCAATTACCAAACCATAAGGGTAACCAATATATTTTGGGTTAGTATCTTCTTAATGCACGAAGACATTGTATGTCACCCATTAGATTATATACTTGCCATAATCTAATTAGTGAGATATTTTTCGACTTCACATTTGATCAATATTCCATCATATCAGCCTTACCATGGAAAGGTATAGTTAAATACACTAGAATCAAGGAAACAAATACAAAAATTAGAGAGCTCTATTTGTATGCCTAATAATTTGATATAGATTCAATCAGATTCATGGTTGGGTGCGTGGATAAATGGAAATTCATGGTTTACATTTTATGATAGGGATTTGTTACTTTTCATGTTTGGAATGGTAAATGGGATGATTCCTAAACAAAAATATGGAAATCAGATAGCACGTAAAATGAACACTAACCATGAGCGGAGAAATTTACATAGTTTTCAATTTCATTGTAGCTTTTAATGGTTTAAAAAGTTGAGATAACAAAGAAATAAAAAACATCTTGAAGTTGAACAATTTTTATAAAATGTAATTCCTAAAGAGAAATATGTAGATGGCTCCAAGATCACAGGTAAAACAAGCAGTAATGGTGAGCGGAGACATTTTCCTAATTTTCAATTTCAGTATGGCTTTTAATGGATAAAAAATTTGAGATAATAAGGCAAGAAAAAACATCTTGAAGTTGAACAAGTTTTATAACGATAATTATTTTTTATATATACTCATGGTAAGAAATTATTTTATATATATATTTAGGTTAATAAGATAGATAAAAATAAATTTTGATTTTAATTTAAATAGGTATTAATTACAAAAATACCCAATTAAGAGAGATATAGTTTTGAATTATATATATATATATATATATATATAATATATATAATATATAATCATATATATAATATATATTATATATATATATATATATATATATATATGATCAAAATTAAGTGAGCATGTAGTTTTGATTCATCAAAGAAGAATACTTTAGAGAAAACTCTGAATCACAAGAAATCTGGAAAGAAAAAACAATTCTCAAGACAAGCAGGGAGAAAGCCCCGCCGAGCAACAAAAAAATGAACTCGACAACCCCTCAACATCAATAGTTTTTAGGATTCGAATACGCACAAAATAAATCTTCATTTAACAGAAAAGCAGATTTCCTAGACCAAACTTCTTCTCCCTCTTTCTTGAAGAGGACGAACACAATAGATCGCGAAGATAAGACACCAATGTCCCAAGAACCAGAAGAGATGAAGGAGATGCAAGATAAAGGAAGTTGGAAGACCGTAGAGAAGAAAAACAAAGCTACAACATTAATCTCACCAAGAAAGATGAGCCAAACAATGAAAAACTAAGAAAAGTATAGGTCCAATAGACCAATTTGGTCTTAGTGGATGTTAACCACTATCATCATCATCATTTAAGTTTTAAGTATATATTAATTACTAAAGGATTTTAGATAAAATTTGAACACAAAAAGATTTAGTTTAGAGTTTTGAAAATAAGAGATATTTTGAAGATAATATATAGGTGTGGTTATTATCTTGGGTAGTAAACTGTAGTTTTAATTTGCACGAGTTCCCTCAGAATGAGGATAAAATTTATTTGTATACAGAGGCAAGAGTAAAATCCTTGCCTTCGAAATTCATGCCTTTTGCAAGTGATCAAACTCGGAGAATTGAGTCGATGGAGAAAAAATGTCAAACAAAATATGCCTTATGTCTCATTTACTCTCACTTGTCTTAAACACTTCATGCGACACTACACAAGCAGGGTTTAGAATGGGCAGGACCCCTAATTCCTCGAATATGCCAAACATATTTGTGCAACCTTATAAGCAATAATTGTAGACTCCCACGACTTCATGTCATTCTAGCATTGCAATTCACCATTAAGCAGCCTCAGTGCCTTGCCTTGAGGGTTGTACTCATAATCATAACACAAATGTAGCATTGAGATGGAAGGTAATCTTTGTGATCAAGTTATTTCTATTTTGATTGACCCTGGATCTAACTATAGCTATGTTATTCCTCACTTGGTGCATAACTGTGGTTTGAAAAAGGAATTGCATGTGACATATTTATTAGAGCAGTTGGCTACAGGTACAAAGAAGCGAGTTCATCATTAGGTAAGAGCTTTCGTATTTGATTTGAATGGTATGCCTACCGCAACACATTTGAATGTATTACTTTTGTGATCATACATTATGTTAGAAAAATACGATTTGGATTATCCACAGTACTATGTTCATTATGTCAACGTTTCGAACCCCAAAGGGGATCCATCATTAGGACAAAAAATGAATGATAAAGTGAGAGAAGAATCCAGTGACGAGAATAGATAAATAAATACCTAATGGATGATAAATTCAAGTAGAAGGTGACTAATTTAAAAAGTAAACCACGTATACTATTCAATTTTTATTATTTTAGTTTTAATTTTTATTTACTTATTTTAATTTAATTCTTATTTTAAATAAGCTAATATGAACTAGTAATTATAGACTAATTAATTTCAACTGATCTAACAAATAAATAAGTAGATTAAATGTAATAAGTTATTTGTTTATTTAGTTTTTTATTAATAATTAGAAACTTAGTTATTTATTTCAATTTTTATTTCATACTTTTATTTAACCTAATATGGATTACTAAAATTTATATAATTTTATATATAAAAAAAATAATAAGTCTAATTAATTTTTACTAATATATATATATCTATATATTAATTAACTAATAAATTAAATATAATTAATTAATCCACTAAATACTTAACTAGGAAAGTAATAAATGATTTGTTTTAGATTCAAATTATTTTATTTTATTATCAGAATCACCCTACCACCCCCGCCGGGTGTTGGGCTGTCGGGGTAGGGCAGATAGGGGGTTGATTCTTGTAAGCAACCCTCCACCCCGCGGGCCGTTGAGTCGCTGGGGTGGGGTGGAGGCTGGGGTGATTCCCAAAATCACCACGCCACCCCCGCCGACCATTGGGTCATTGTGTTGGGGCAGAGGGTGGGGTGATTCCCAGAATCACCCTGCACCCCTACAGGCTATTGGGCTACTGGGGTGGGGCGGAGGTCTAGGTGATTCCTGGAATCAACCCGCCAACCTCGCCCACCATTGGGCCACCGGGGTGGGGAGCAGGGTGCGGTGATTCCCAGGATCAACCCACCAATGCCGCAAGTCATTGGGCCACCAACGTGGGCGGAGAGCGGGGTGATTTTCGGAATTACCCCGTCACCCCTGCGGGCCATTGGGCCATCGAGGTTGGGCAGAGCGTGGGGTGATTCCCTGGAATCACCTTGCATCCCCTATGAGCCGTTGTGATGACAGGGTGGGTAGCCTCTGCCCACCCCTTCGGCCCAACGACCCGCAGGGGTGGCACAGTGATTCTTGGGAATCACCACACCAAACCCAGCCTCCGCCCCACCCTGGCGACCAAACGGCTCGCGGGGGTGGATGGGTGATTCCCGAAATCACCCCATCACCCACGCTATAAGGCCTTGCAGTCTATGCGACGAGTAGGCACACCCACCAAACAGACGAGTTGAAGAAATGGACAAGCTACAGTCAAAATGGGCGAGACACATGGTGAAAGTGATGTGCGAGCAGGTATGTTAACAAACTTATAGCAGGAAAGCTCAACTCGACTCGCTAGCTGACTTGAGCCAAAGTGCAATGGAGGGGTGCGACCACCCACGAGTTGGGTGGGCCGACCGAACACATAACATAAGTGGAGAGTTTGCCAAGATGTATAACGTAGGTTAGTGGAGTGGCATGACCCACAACCAAACTATATGTATAGGCAGTGCAGTGGATGGAAAGAAATCAACAAAAAACCAATGAACAAGCATTCAAGGTGAAGTGCGAGGGAGTTGGGGAGTCGCAACAAGTGCGAAGGGTGAACATGACTGAGGTAGCCGCAGGTAATGAAATCAGAAAATGAGTGACTCCACATGAAGACAACATTCAGGATGAATGACGAGTTGGGAAAGGCTGCACGGTGGGTGCCCATGAACGACAAGTTGGTGGATGGGTGGAACAGTGGAACAAAGGCATTCGGTGAGGGAATTCGGTGAAGGCATTCGAGTGGACTATTCAGCAAGTCGGGCAGGGCTGCATGATGGGTGCATCGCCAACGAGTTGAACGAGTGAACGTTGGGTGAACATGTGCGGTGGGCAGTCGTGCACGATGAGACGGTTGACATGGTGAACATGCGGATGGGCGACCCGGGTGGGGCGTGTCGTACATAGTGAAACGAAGCAGTGCTAGTTTGGTGAAATGAATGTGTGACCCATGTAGAGGGTGCCTGGGTGAGGCAACACGGTTACAACGAGGCATTCCCGAGTTGGGAAAATGACATGACCAAGTTGGAAATTTGGCTAAGTTTAAATTTAGGGTTTCCCAATATTTAACTTATACTTTGTAAAAGTCAAAATTATATATATTGAGTCGGGCAAACTTATATTGCAGGGAGTTGCCCCTCCCTTTATACTGTTGTGCATTTCTCTCGTATATAATGTTGTTGATGATGAATGTGTATGGGTTTTCATTTGTATAAAGGACAAATATAATACTTGGTAATGAAAATAAAACTAAGTGTGAATGTTAGGCATAGTCCATGAACATAAGTATTGGTGAAAAGAAAGTGTGCAGTGGTGCCGCACCTCGCTATAGTGTGGTTGGAAGATTATCGTGAGTGTAGGTACGTGACACCTGCAGGCCTTTGGGTTGCCAGAGATGGTAGCCTCCACCACACCCCATCAGTCCAACAACCTGTAGTGGTGGTGGGGTGATTCGAGGAATCGCCCCACCATCCTCGCAAGCCACTGGGCTGGCAGCCTCCACTGCACCTTGATGGCCCAACAACGCAGGAGGGTGGTGGGGTGATTCCTTGAATCACCACAACACCTTTGCGAGATGTTGGGCTGTTGGGGTGGGGCGGAGGGCTACAGATAGCTTCCGCGCCACCTCAATGGGTGAATGGCCTGCGGGGGTGGCAGGGCAATTCCGTGAATCACCCTGCCACCCTCATGGGCTATTGGGTGCCGAGGTGGGTTAAAGGGTGGGGCGATTCACGAAATCACCCCACCACCCCCACGGGTCATTGGGTCACTAGTGTAAGGCTCTGCGGTCTATGCGATGGGTGGGTGCACCCATCGAGTGGACGAGCGAAGTGAAATGGATGAGTTGTGGCCAAACGAGTGAGACACATGGGTGAAATGAACTGTGGGCGAGCAAGTTGATCACGGACTTATAGCAGACAAGCTGGGCTCGACCTGCTAGCTGACTTGAACCAAAGTGCGATGGAGGGGTATGGCCACCCACGAGTTGGGCAGGGCAACCGAACACATAGAATAAGTGGAGAGTCAGCAGGGCGGTATAACATAGGTCAGATGTCGAGTGGGTGGCACGACCCACCACCAAACCATATGTATAGGCAGTGCAGTGGATGGACAAGACATAAAAAAAAACATACAAACAAGCATTCAAGGCAAAGGGTGAGGGATTTGGGGAGTCGTAGTAAGTGCCAAGGGCGAAGGTGACTGTGGTAGCAACAGGTCATGAACACGCATGACGAGCGACTCCACATGAAGACAGCGTTCAGGATGAAATGGCAAGTCGGGCGAGGTTGCATGGTGGGTGCAGTTGCATGACAATTTGGTGGATGGCCAGAACAGTGGAATGAAGGCATTCTGTGAGGGTGTTCGGTGAAGGAATTCGGTTGGATGGTTCGGCGAGTTGGGTAGGGTTGCACGACTAGTGCACCGCCAACGAGTTGAATGGGTGGACGTCGAGAGAACATGTGCGGTGGGCAGTCGTGCATGACGAAATGGTTGACATATGTGAACATGCAGACAGGCGACCTGGATAGGGCGCGCCATGCACGATGGAATGAAGGAGTGTTGGTTTGGTGAAATGGAGGTGTGACTCATGTGGAGAGCACCCAGGTGGGGCGACACAGTTATGAAAAGGCACGCCTCAGTTGGGAAAATGACATGACGAAGTTGGAAATTTGGCTAAATTTAAATTTGGGGTTTCCCAAGATTTAATTTATACTTTGAGAAAGTGAAAATTATATATATTGATTCGGGTAGACTCATATTGTAGGGAGTTGCCCCTCCCTTTATACGGTTGTGCATTTCTACTTGTATAATGTTGTTGATGATGAATGTTTATGGGTTTTCTTCTATATAAAGGACAAGTATAACACTTGGTAATGAAAATAAAAATAAGTACGAATGTTAGGCATAGTCCATGAACATAAGTATTGGTGAAAAGAAAGTGTTTGGTGGTGCTACACCTCGCTATAATGTGGTTGGAAGATTACCGCTAGCGTAGGGGCATGACAAGGTGGTATTAGAGCTGGTTCAAGTTTTGCAAGAAACTTGGTGAAGTGACAGTGGTGTCGAAACTGAATGAGAAAGTGCAGGTGAAAGAACTTGTTGATTGATCAAGAGCTGATTCGGTTTGTAGGGAATCTGATGAATGGTGGATGGTCTATACTAGATCACAAAGAAGGAAGGTAATGGCAGAGATGGTAGGTGAATCTCATGTTATGGGTGAATCTAGACACAATGCAGTTGTGGATTTCATAAATAGGGTATTGGAAAGGATGGAAGAATTGGATTATTTTTGGACTTCAAGAGTGGCTGAGGTGATCAATGATCAAGAAGGCAATGCCAAGATGAGAGAAGAATTCAATGAACTCCAAGACTAATATGAGTATACTGACTTTAAGTATACACAACTTGAAGAGGAAGTCAAGGAGATTGGGATGGAAAGAGACCAAGGTTTGGCAGAAATCTTGAACTTGCAGAAATCTCTTGATGAATCAAAGGATGAGATAGCGGTGTTGAAGAAGGTCGTGAGACATAACTCAATTGGAGGAGTGCCTCATGTGAAAGTCAAGGAACTGGAATCTTCTGATGGTGCAAGAAGTCCAAAGACTCTTGGTAACATTCTATGGGATATGGAGCAATTCTTGGAACGCTTGGGTTTACCAGACGAGGAGACTAAAGTGAATGTGATTACTCAATTCCTGACGAAGGATGCTAAGACATGGTAGCGAAGGAGGATGGATCATATTACCAGTGGTAGTGCTAATGACATAACTTTGTGGGATGACATGAAGAAGGCTTTGTAGACCCACTTCAGTCCTCAACATGAAATATGGGAAGCAAGGATGAAGATAAACTATATTAAGTAAATGGGAAGTCTGCAGACATATCAATCGGAGTTTGCAAGTGCAATTCTTGAACTTCCGGACATGGCGGAGAGGGACAAGGTGTTCAACTTCATTATTGGGATGAAACCTTGGGCACACCATGAAGTGAAGAGGTAGAGGATTAAGACACTTGAGGAGGATTTTGCTACTGTGTCTCATTTGGTGGAGCATTATGACAAAAATTATAATGAGAAAAAGAAGTAGTTCGATAAGCTGAAAGAGAAGAAAGATGATGCTTCAAAATCGAATGATAAGTCAAAGACGAACAAACCATTGAAGTGTTGGACATTTGCAAAACTACATACGGTGAAGAATTGTTGTT
This sequence comes from Pinus taeda, assembly GCA_000404065.3. Classification (NCBI taxonomy): domain Eukaryota; kingdom Viridiplantae; phylum Streptophyta; class Pinopsida; order Pinales; family Pinaceae; genus Pinus; species Pinus taeda. The sequence continues at coordinate 10,814 of APFE031579123.1, forward strand.
CGAGACTGAAAGTGGCTATGGTGGCATAGTCTAATGCAAAGAGAGAAAGAAATTTTGTGGGGGTGATGGAGATACTTGGAGCTGCAACTGCTACAGAAGCGGTCTCTCGAAGAGATCCAGAAAGGAACAACTTGGATTTTGTTTGGATGAAGGTTGGGAGTGTTGATGTGCTTACGATGGTGGATAGTGGGGCTACTCACAACTTCATGAGTCAGGATTTTGTGAGAAGGATTGGGCTGAAGTTTGTACTAGTGAAGGCAAAACTGAAGATAGTGAATTATCCTCTTGATTCTGTGATTGGTGTAGCTGAAAGAGTGGACACAACACTAGGTGAGTGGAATGGGAAATTCGACTTCACTATAGTGCATATTGATGACCATGAAGTTGTGCTAGGAATGGAATTCTTGAGACAATATGATGCAATGATTATTCCACATTTGAAGAAGTTGTACATTTACGATGGAAGGGAAGATGTATCCATTGGTGTTCCAGCCATTAGTGTTACAAGACCTGAGTGTAAGCTGGCAGTGATGCAGATGGAGGACGAGAAGTGGATGAATGAGGTGTGCAAGCATCTCTCTATTATTGAGGCAAAGCTTATAGAACAGTCACAAGTCATCAGGACACTATCTGATAGTATCTTAGATTTGTCTAGGAGGTTGGAGGAAGTTGAGGATGATGATGACGATGATATTTATGTGAGACCGAATGTCTAGGAGGAGGATTGGGTTGCATATCTATAGAGAATGGAGATAGAATATCCAGACAGGTGGATTGAGCTGATTAGTGAGGGTGAGGCTTTAGGCTCTACTCCCTCCACATCTTCTTAAATGACTTAGAATATGGGGTTCATTGTTAGCTGCTCATGACAGTGAGTCCTTTAAACAAGTTGAGTAGGTATGGCAGATGGATGATGTAATAATGTATTGGAATTAGCATCATTAAATGTTGCAGATGGGATGGAATTTCCATGGACTTGAGCATGGGGATATTATTGGTGAGTCCAGGATGTGGCAGAGACTGAGAAAATACTGCTGTAGGAATAAGGATGTGCATTCTTATGACTTGAGTGTGACAGTTGGACTAATCACCCGACTAGTTCGAATCATGGGGGTCGACAGTGTGCAAAGATGTGTTAGCATTATGTTGGAGTATCTTGATGACATTTCACAATGGGACGACACATGGTAGAGACGATCGTTTTTCATATGTTGCAGGGATGTTTGTAGTGTATGGACTAGTTGAGATCATGGATGAAGTATTGGTTGTTATCTTGGTGGCAAATGGTTACGAGGATGAGATATTGTCAAGGACGATAATGATTTCAAGTGGTGGAGGATGTAAGGCCCTGCGGTCTATGCGATGGGTGGGCACACCTACCGAATGGACGAGTTGAAGAAATGGATGAGTTGCGGTCAAAACGGACGAGACACATGGTGAAAGTGATGTGTGAGCAAATATGGTCATGTACTTATAGCGGACGAGCTGGGATTGACTCACTGGCCAACTTGAACCAAAGTGCGATGGAGCGGTGTGGCCACACACGAGTTGGGCGGGCAGACTGAACACATAACATAAGTGGAGAGTCAGCTGGGTAGTATAACATAGCTCGGCTAGGTGGCATGACCCACCACCAGACCATATGTATAAGCAATGCGGTGGATGGAAAGGAATCAACAAAAAACCAATGAACAAGCATTCAAGGTGAACTGCGAGGGGAATGGGGAGTCGCAGCAAGTGCGAAGGGCGAAGGTGACTGGGGTAGCCATAGGTCATGAACCCACATGACGGGTGACTCCACATGAAGATAATGTTTAGGATGAAATGGCGAGTCGAGCAAGGCTATAGGTTGGGTGCGCTTTCACAAAGAGTTGGGGGACGGGTTGGAAAATGGAATGGTGGAATGAAGGCATTCGGTGAGGGTGTTTGGTGAAGGCATTTTGGTGGATGGTTCGGTGAGTCGGGCAAGGTTGCACGACAGGTGCACCACCGACGAGATGAATGGGTGGATGCCAGGTGAACGTTTGTGGTAGGAAATTGTGCACGATAAAATGGTTGACACAGGTGAATGTGCGGACGAGCGACCTGGGTAGGGCGCGCTATGCATGATGGAATGAAGGAGTCCAAGTTTGGTGAAATGGAGGTGTGACTCGTGTGGAGGGCGCCCGGGTGAGGCAACATAGTTATGATGAGGTGCGCTAGAGTTGGGCAAATGAGATGGCGAAGTTGGAAATTTGGCTAAGTGTAAATTTGGGGTTTCCCAAGATTTAGCTTATACTTTGTAAAAGTAAAAATTAGATATATATATATATATAATATACATATATATAATATATATATATATATATAATATATTGATTTAGGAAGACTCATATTGCAGTGAATTGCCCCTCCCTTTATACTGTTGTGCATTTCTACTTGTATAATGTTGTTGATGATGAATGTGTATGGGATTTCATCTATATAAAGGACAAATATAATACTTGGTAATGAAAATAAAACTAAGTATGAATGTTGGGCGTATTCCATGAACATAAGCATTGGTGAAAATAAATTGTTCAGTGGTGCTGCAACTCGCTATTTCATTCCCAAAGGCCTAGGAATCCCTTGACCCATTTTGGCAAGATACATGGTAAAGCTAGAGGAAGAAGTCTCAGTTTAGGGCCTAGTGATTTGGGTTTGGACTGTAGAAAAGCTCGAGAGACAAGGAGATGGAAAATTCTTCAAGGATAGTGATGGATTGCGGATGGAATTCCAAGTTTTGTTTAGTTGTGATCGAAGAACCATTTTTTATGTGATCGCGATTTGGTGAGGGTGGAGGTGGTTTAACATTTGGGTTCCCTTGATTGTTCTTGGATTAGTTGTTTATGAAATCCCACATTCATGCTTGAAATACAGGGGGCTGATTGGATGAAAGAGAGATTTGATTTAGCTATGTCTATGGTTGGGTGTTATGTGGAAGTGTTGAACCTCATTATATTTACCTATGATTAATAGAAACTAAGTTCTCTTACTTTTGCACTAACTTATATGTAGATTTAATAGCTGCAATATCTCGTATATTTATATGGTTTTATGTTGGTTATATTCACAATTGAATGACTTGTTCATGTCATGGTTATTTCATATATTTACTTGTAACTTTTAAATGGATAGATGAAAGACCTAATTGATGATGGAGGAGTTTAATGGAGAAGGATGTGGCTCTTTGGTTATGTTTCATATGCTGTCTCAGTCATTTATGTTATCTTGTATCCTAGACCTGCAGGCTGCATTGATACCGAGTGTTTGAATGAATGTCTCCTCAGGGTTCTGTTGATGTTGTTGGATGAGTGCGTGTGATGTTTTTTTGATTCCACTTCCATACAATGACATAAGAGGTCAAATTTGAATGTAGTAGCATCTCTCCTCATGTTTAACCCAATCAGAATGGTTACTTTGGGTATACCTGGGAGGAGGTTTTACACATTCGTATCAAATCATGGTTACACTCTCTTTGGGTCGTATCTAGGGCTATAGATATGGGTGAATGTGTTGCTCATGCATGCATGTGAGTTGTGAGTGGGGCTCTTACACTTGTGTTCCATGTTTTTTTTTCACTGCATCATATTGATCATGGTAGTAGTGAGGTTATCATGAGGAACTTGATGATGGTTTATGGAATGCATTTTCATGGGTATATGACAAGTTATACAAATATAGGAAACTTAATTACATCCTTGTATGTTGGGTTGCATTCTTGGTTATTTGATTAGATGCATTAGTCTTGTAGGTTGATTACAAGAATTGATTTCTTATGCTCACCTACATTTGGTTATGCGTATGTGTAGTTGATTAGGGATTCCCTATGCAGGTGGATAATTGCATGAGGTGATGTGTATATGATGAGCCTCATAATTGGGTAATTATATGGACATTAATTCATCTCCTAGCCTAGTCAAACCAACTATTCTCACAACTTATTTCATATTTTTTATTATATTTTGTTTATGAGATGACTTAGAGTTGCATATTTTTCTTTGTGGTCTAATGTGCATTTAATGCAAGGTTAAAGGATAAAAGAAAGGAATTTTGGAAAATACCTTGGTCAAAAATCGAACGGTACAAGGGAGGGGAATTATAGGAGGTAAATCCTCCTCATTTACTACTCCTCCATTTGAATATTCCTCCGTCAGCTCGTAGTGCAAATAGCCAAATCATGAAGACAAGAAGGCAATCGGGCAAGTGAAAGACAAAGCACCAATTTATCTTGAGTTTGGGAGCTAAGCCCCCCTAATATTAAGGAAGTCGTTGGAGACTTCAGGTGTATAAGTAGAGAGGACTAGGACCTCAGTAGGATTCATATTTTTTATTGTAAAACTCTACTATATTTTTGAGCTGGAATATTTCTGATAGTTTTTGGTGTAATCCATTGTTTTGATAATAAGAATGAGTTTTGTTTTGAGCCAGTACTAAGTTAGCTTAGAGGGTTGAAGCTCTTGGGTTAGGGCCCAACCCTAGCGGCCAAGGTTTTATTGTACATGTATGTTAGCATAGATTCATAATTTGATTGTTCATTTACTTAAGTCGCTGCATTTCCATTACAACAATATAGATTAGATTGTTTGTATGTTAGTTTGATTCCATTTGTCCCTTCTTTTAGTTAGAATGTTAGCAACGAGAAATATGATCACCACAAGGTTTTCAGCAGGTGCCTTGCCGTCACTTCCTCCCTCTCAGACCATGACTTTAGGAAGAGACCCTTCAGTAGCCCCAAAAACACATATTTCTGGTTCCTGCATGAGCTTTGGAGTTTGTTGTCTTGATTTAGTATTTCATTCATTTCATTGTCATCTTTTACCATTACTCTATTTTTGCAATAAGATCTCATGTTCTCATTTCCTTCAGCACTTTCTTCATGTATAATATGGGCAATTGATTCATGTTTTTTTAGTTTATGAAGATGCATATTGTTGCATAGTTTTTGGAAGACACACATGTTTTAAGAATTGTAGGTACTTTAGGAGGAGGTATAGACCTCATCACCAGCATCCATCTTCCACCTCATCAACCGTAACCATCCCTTGTTCCACCATCACCCTCACTAGTTTTCTTGTCCTTTTCCATTGAAATCCCCCTAAACACATTGAGTGAATCTAGCCATCTCTTCTCTTAGATATCGACTCCTAAGTCTTCCTAGACTTTCTAAGACCTTATCCCACTCTTCACATACCTTTTTCTAGCTTCCGAACACCTCCAACATCCCATAATTAGCTCTTGGTTGTATCTTGTAGGTTTCTTGTAATTCCTATAGGATCATCATGTAGGTTTCTAGTACATCCTATATGTTTTCCTGAAACAGTCTGTTTTGAGGTTGAATTGATGGGGAAGCTCTAGGAAGTAACAAAAAGCCTCCTAGGACCCTTCCACCCATCCAATCAATCCATAGGCCTTTTATCTATCTTCAACCACCAAAAAATCAGAAAAAAGAAAGAAAGTGAAAACATATTTAGTTTAGTTTTCTTGTTCACACATTAGTATGCTTTGATGATCTTTACTTCTATAACTTAGATAGCATCATTAGTTTAGTGTTTATTTGGAAATTTTGTTAAGCATAGGTGTTTAAATGGTTAATCAAGATATGGTGTGATTTAGCATTACATGTTGCTTTCCTCATTATTGCAGTAGAGTATCTCTCTTAGAATGTATTTGATCTTCTTCCATTAATAACCAAGATTATTCTGACTCTATGGAGGTGCGGCTTCGAACCCCTAGGGTCTATCTCGAGATGAACAGTGACAAGTAGGACCTTCCCTTTTACTTGTGCATATAGCATTGTCACCTCTAAGTTTGTGCGAACCCTGGGTTGATAAGTAAATCTGATAGCCCAAGAGTGACAGCATCCTTACTGCAATACTGGAGCTTATCACTTTTTGGCGTCATTGCCAGGGAGGTGTCTCAGGTGAATATCTCCCTCCTATTGCTACCATGTGAAAATTTCCTAGGTTTAATCTAATAGTCCTTTACCTAAAGAGAAAAAGATTTAAAAAAAATACTTTGAATATTTACTAAAAGTAAATAATTAATTATAAAAATAGAAATAAAATAGAAATATGAATTTTAAAGTAACATAATTAAACAGATAAAAATAGTTAAACAATTTTTTTAAATAAATATTTAGATGCACTTAAATCATTATTGTGAATATAAATAAACCAACTATCTGTATATATATCATTGTATTAAATATTATTTCTCACTTGAGTGTCATTCTCCATGATATTGTTTTTGTAAACTAGTTTGATTTCTTAATTTTATTATTACATTTTTTAAAATGAAATTACGAAATCATTCTCCACCATGACTGTTTGCTGCAACATAATAATTTGATGTATCCTAGTATCATTTACTTTGTATTTATTGTATATAAATATTCACATAAAAATAAGATAAGATAAAAAATCATAATTATAGAAAGTCACCAATTAAGAAATTGTTATTTCACATATATATAAATGATTTAATTTCAATAATCCAAAATTTAAATTGTTATGTTTTCTCAAACAATGTGTGTATACAATAGGGGGCATTTCTTAATTGAAGATATTATATTAAATTAGAAAATTAGACTTCACTTTATTTATTAGCTTGAGGGTTACCTTCATTGGTGTTAGACATAGCACAAGGAAGAGTGTGAGCAGATTACATAAAGGAATATGTGTGATTAGTCTAACAACAAAGAGAAAAAATTAATGATCATGGGAAACATGAAAAATCACAAACTTAGGCTTTATGAAATTTAGTAAGTATCTCACATAATTAATATTCAACTTCAATGTTCCTGTATACATTAATGGACAAAATAATGATTATACTTTTTTATACCATTGTAATTAGATTTCAATGCTTACTTTTCATTATAATTATAAATTACTTTGAGATAATCATTAAAATCATGTTTGGTTTTTTTGTATAAAATTCATATGTGCTTAAACATCATATGTTTCATTAGGGTATATTTCTTATCTCTTCCTAAATATTCTTGATATAAAGTTTGTGATATTATTGTTTCAGCTCTGGCTAGAAAAACAAACTCATTATCAAAATATGGAGAATGTGGCAAGATTCTTTAGAAATTGAAATAATGAAGGACCCACAACTTAATGGAAGGGAATTTTACAATATTCATAAATTTATGAAGGTTGAGAGGTGCTATATATCTTCAATTTGGGATGGCTTCACTCATGGGGCAAGGTATGGAATATGTCTCCATAAAGAAAATAGCTTTAAGGGTCATGACTAGTGGGATTAGTTTATGTACAACCAAGAAACATTCAGAAGAGAGATAATGGAGCAAGCTAATGTAAAAATGTAATGGTGTTTGTAAAACATTAAATGTCTCTTGAAATTTGATGGTGATCTTTATTCTCAAGATATAGAAGTATTTAGAGAAGAGGAAACTCATGAAGGAAGCTATTGAGAATAAGAAGAAGTCTTAACTCAAATTAAAGATCATGATGAGGATATTGATGTATATCATATTAAAGATCATGATTCTAGGGGAAATTCTAATGAAAAAAAAGATCATGTCTATGAGGAATTTCATAATAAAGATTATGTTCATTACCACCAAGATGAAGGTGAAATAAGATCCATTTTTTTCAAATCATTTGAATTTTATTATCCTTCTTCTGAAAGTGTCTAAAATGAAGATCCTATAGTAGAGGGACTTGTACTTCATAGATTGACATAAATAGAATTAAGTTTTAGTACCCAATTTTCCATGAAGATGAAGATCCTATAGTAGAGGGAAGTGTACACATATTGACATAGATAGAATTAATTTTTATATTCCAATTTGCCACGAAGATTTTCAACTACCGGTTGCTATCACATATTGCACCAAAATTTTATTGCCCAATGGATGATAGTGGCCAACACATATGCCATCTACCCCATAGAATTTCAACATTAGTAGTAGAATTTCAACATTAGTAGTGATGGTTAATATTTCTTTCATAATTTTAATAGTGATGATTGATATTTCTTTTCTAATTTTATTTTTCTAACAAACATCAAGATTTGTTTTATAGTGAAAGGTGAATGTTAGATAGTGTGGGTGATGCACAAACTGTGGATGGGTCACTTTAGTATTAAACGTCTTTCCTTTTTTCAATTATATGCTATATAGGTAGAAATGGAATAGAAATTTAAAATAAGAAATCATGATGTTTTGTTTTATCATCAATTAATTTTTTATTTAATAACTATCCAAGAAAAAATGTTTTCCTTGAAGTAATTTTTTATACCAATTTTTGTTTATTTGTTTGTTTGTTAAATTAGTTCAATTGAGAAAAGTGGTATCATATAATACTGACCATGGATGTTTTTTCATGGTATTATTTTTTTATGGTTTTTCATTACTATCTAAGAATTGGTTTTTGTTGTGTACTCTTATAATAAAAAATAAGAAAAAAAATAGTTTGATTAAAATATAAATAAATTAAACATTAAAATATTAATATTTGTTTCAAAAGAAATAATCTATTTTTGTTAGTTTATATCAAATAATAAAAAAATACAATTTCTTTAATTTGCAAATAACTTTATTCAAGTGAAACTTACTACTAAAGATTGCATAACCAAACCAAAAATTGTGTATCTCATGAAATGTTGGGTATATTCAGTATATTCAAATAGATTGAGGAAACTTCCATGATTTAATGGAATATATCACCTCTTTAGGGATTCCAACAACATCATGAATGAGTGTATTATTAGGGAATCCAATGAAGAAATGCAAAGAGCAATGACTCTGAAATCATTAAAATTCTTTGGTTATGATTCCTTTGGGAATTAGAGCTATTCTAGTTGAACTTATACTAGCAATTGCATCACATGTTACAATGAAAAAGTTGTAAGGCTCATATTTCTTCTTTGTTGGACTTTATCCTAGGTCACAGAAATACTATATGAAATTACTTAATAACTTTTAATATTACTAATTCAAAATAGAGGGTTTGTGGTTTTTGTTAATTTATGATTGTGATGGTTACATAATAGTTATGTCTTGTGTTCTATTATAAAGTGTTAGTTTTGTTGGTCTTTTTAGAAAGATATCACATATAATGTGTTAGTCTTTTTGGGAGTTTTAGACACATCACATATCGACAAATGTTTGTGCATTTAAAGTGTTAATAAACTTAACTCTGTTAATAATGTCATTGAATTTTAAATTGTTAACAACTATGATAAAATATTATTACTAGCTATCTAACAACCATCATAAAATATTATTACTAACTATCTAACTGCTATGATAAAGCTTTCCAAGATTCATAGCATCTTGATGTACAGTGCATTTCTTAACTACTAAAATTGGTGTAAGTTTTATAAAATGGATTCCTTAAAAGAAAAGTGAGAATGTGTCAAATCCGTCACGGATTGATCTAGCCTTTAGGACTAGGACTGTTATGCGCCCCATGGTATTTTCGTTATTTATCTAAAATCAACCTCTACCCATTGATTGGATTGGAAGAGGTTGAGGGATCAATTGAGAGAGGATGACCTACTGACTTTAGGTCATGTGCTCACTGGATGGGAGAGAAGAGAGCGAGACATATTGATTGGGATTAGGATATTTCAAAGTTGTTAATTAAGATATAAATAATAGAGATAAAGAAGCACTGGGGCTATTTCTCCAGGTTGTTGATTCCTGTTGTTGGTGGTCATTGAGATTTGGATTTCTATCGCTGAAATTGTGAGGAGTTTGGATAGAATAAAGGTGAAGTATTTCGGGACCCAAATGCGGCATTTCTCCAATTGATCAATTGGTAGACTTGAATTACAACAATTTGATCTCTGGTTGAAGTGTCAGCTTGGTGAAGCCATTCATCTTTATTTCGTCGGTGTTCCTCCGAAGGAATTGGAATATCCCTTCTTTCACTTCTAGTGATTGGAAACCTCAATATAGGAGGTTGGCAAACTTTTGTGATTGCAGTATTATTATTCATGGGATAGTTGGGAAAATGACAGATTCAGTCTTCTTGCTAAACACATTATAGAACCCCGTGGGAATTGGTGATTGTCACATTGAAGTAATCCCGAGATCTACTGATAGCCAGGGATATAGAAGCAGAAGGTGGAGCAAGGGGCTGATGGGACTAAACTTTAGGAACTAATTCTAAGTGCATATACTGCTGAAAATATGCCAAAACAATAGAATATTTATTCCTCTAAGTAGGCAGGCTCCCGCTCTGCTGCTGAGACTGTCTCAGAGTATAACAATAGTTGGGAAATTTTGAATCTAAAAGCATGGTCGGGCCCTTCTCCGATACACCTATATGATGGCAGGTTAAGCAACTATTCTATGTCAGCTCTTGAAGGTGATTCTTATACATCTTTAAAGTGATTTTCTACAGCTCTAGGTTTCAAATCTCCTACCAAATCAACCCAAAAACCATCTAACATATAAAATAGACCATAGAGCCTAAATACTTAGAGATCTCTGCTAATATTTATAGTGCATTTCAGATATATACGAACCAAGAAGATGCCTCCTTACAAGAGATCACTTAGATAAAGCCTAAATGCAAGAGTAGCAAGAACAAAGATAACTTTAATCACCCCACTTGATCCGTTAAGCTAACCCACTTTCTCTTACATTTAAAAAAAAATATGATAATGTAATAAAATTCTAGAACCTCAATTATGGAGGGAAAATATTCCAAATAAATGAAAACATGATAAAATGAGTTACTATGCACATTTTTAATGCACATTTTTACTGCAGCCTCTAATTTACTAAACATTATTATATAAATGGATATGATGATCATGATGTACACCACCTATTTCCTTTCGCTACCTCACCCAAACTAAACTTCTGTTGTGGAAGGAGACCCAACTTCCAATTTACAGCCGTGGAGCTCAAGAAAATCTATGGCAGACCTAAGATATTGATCTCTTAGTCTAGCCTTTTGTTCCTTTTATCATTCTCACTAAATTCCAAAGCAAAGCCTCCAATACAAATTTTAACATAAATGCTTGACAGGTAGAAATACTTAGAGTATTCATAAATTGTTAAAACATTATATATCTTACATTTGTATGTGACTTCAAATAGAGGTTGTCTGCTTTAACATACAAGTACCCTTTAGGCATGATACTGACCCTCTTTGCATGAATGGCCCAAAAGATTCTATCCTAGAATAGACCCACAAGATAGGCCTTTGTAACCTCCTGAAGTGCCAAAACTGCATGACTTTGGAATCACAGATCTATTTAAAAAAATATGAAAGAAACTAATTAGATATATCAAGATCTAGTTAATTGTCATGGCCATTTCCTTGGCACGTGCTTTTATTCCTCATCTAATCCTAAGTCGCTACCACACAGGCAGGAAGACCATACTCTTTTTAAGTTAGCACTCAACCCCGTAATAGAAAATATAGTGTAGTAGCTCCTCTAATCTCACGGCCCTACCATTCACACCAAATTAACTCGATGACCCTCTACTTTTCAGGTTAGCAATAAACTGCATAATAGAAAATATTTTGTAGTAGTGGTTAAGATAATAATAATCAAATGGATCATGTTGGTTTGATTCTCTAACACAATGATCTAATGGCTTACGTATACAGACAATGGCATAGGAAGGGAATTTTTTTCACAGGGATTCCACAACCTGACTCGATAGTTAGGTGATCTAAACTCGACAATGGGTGGAGAATGGCAGAGCTGCAGTGAAGAGCATAAATCCCCCAAAATTGAGATGAATGATTAGGCATAAAATAATTTTTTCGTCACAATAAGAGATGAGAAAATAAAATAAATTATTCATTAAGGTAAAAGAAAAACTTTAGGAATTGGGCACTAGGAACTCCTTCCCAATGACATGCATTGCCCCTGGTCGACAATGCAATCGACAATCTTCACGACATGCATTTCCCTCGGTCGACAATGCAATCGACAATCTTCATGTAGTCGAAGAGGGTGGATACTATCTTGTCCACGTCCATGCCAAGCTTGACTAGGATGATCAATGAACTCCAAGTTCAAGCAGAAGGAAGCCATACCATGGAAATAAAGAAATCAACTAGAAGTTTAGTGGTTGAGAGTTGGGTGGTTGAAGGTTGTTTATAAAGCAGGTAGGATTACTTGGTGAAATCGAAAGAGTGAAGTGTAATTATCCTTCGTATATATAGAGAGATTTATATCTAATTTTATCATGGACTTATTTTTTAAAGCCTTTCTAATTATGTTGTAAAAGTCGGAGTGGTGAAGGATATAGCAATGAAGATGGTATCGTGAGTGTGGTTGTGTTAGTGGTCAATTATTTCTATGTCAGTGCTTTCTACATTAAAGGATAGTTTAGATATGTGACGAGATTCTAACAATGACAATGCTTTCTACATTAAAAGAAAGTACATACATTAGAAAAATGTACAAACATGTGCTCAATTACCATACCATAAGGGTAACCAATATGTTTTGGGTTAGTATCTTCTTAATGCACGAAGACATTGTATGTCACCCATTAGATTATATACTTGCCATAATCTAACTAGTGAGATATTTTTCGACTTCACATTTGATCAATATTCCATCATATCAGCCTTACCATGGAAAGGTATAGTTAAATACAATAGAATCAAGGAAACAAATACAAAAATTAGAGAGCTCTATTTGTATGCCTAATAATTTGATATAGATTCAATCAGATTCATGGTAGGGCGTGTGGATAAATGGAAATTCATGGTTTACATTTTATGATAGGGATTTGTTAATTTTCATGTTTGGAATGGTAAATGGGATGATTCCTAAACAAAAATATGGAAATCAGATAGCACGTAAAATGAACACTAACCATGAGCGGAGAAATTTACGTAGTTTTCAATTTCATTGTAGCTTTTAATGGTTTAAAAAGTTGAGATAACAAAGCAATAAAAAACATCTTGAAGTTGAACAATTTTTATAAAATGTAATTCCTAAAGAGAAATATGTAGATGGCTGCAAGATCACAGTTAAAACAAGCAGTAATGGTGAGTGGAGACATTTTCCTAATTTTCAATTTCAGTATGGCTTTTAATGGAGAAAAAATTTGAGGTAATAAGGCAAGAAAAAACATTTTGAAGTTGAACAAATTTTATAACGATAATTATTTTTTATATATACTCATGGTAAGAAATTATTTTTTATATATATTATTAGGTTAATAAGATCTCATAAAAATAAATTTTGAATATTTAAGTTGAAATAGGTATGAATTAAAAAATACTCAAATTAAAAGAGATATAGTTTTGAATATATAATATATAATATATTATATATATAAATATATATATATATTTAATATAATATATATATATATATATATATATACATATATAATAGAATAGATATATGATCAAAATTAAGTGAGCATGTAGTTTTGAGTCATCAAAGAAGAATACTTTAGAGAAAAATCTGAATCACAAGAAATCTGGCAAGAAAAAAAATTCTCAAGACAAGCAGGGAGAAAGCCCCGCTGAGGAACAAAAAAATGAACTTGACAACCCCTCAACATCAATAGTTTTGAGGATTCGAATACGCACAAAATAAATCTTCATTTAACAGAAAAGCAGATGTCCTAGACCAAACTTCTTCTTCGTCTTTCTTGAAGAGGACGAACACAATAGATCGCGAAGATAAGACACCAATGTCCCAAGAACCAGAAGAGATGAAGGAGATGCCAGATAAAGGAAGTTGGAAGACCGTAGAGAAGAAAAACAAAGCTACAACATTAATCTCGCCAAGAAAGATGAGCCAAACAATGAAAAACTAAGAAAAGTATAGGTCCGATAGACCAATTTGGTCTAAGTGGACGTTAACCACTATCATCATCATCATTTAAGTTTTAAGTATATATTAATTACTAAAGGATTTTAGATAAAATTTGAACACAAAAATATTTAGTTTAGAGTTTTGAAAATAAGAGATATTTTGAAGATAATATATAGGTGTGGTTATTATCTTGGGTAGTAAACTGTAGTTTTAATTTGTTCTATAATCATTTAAATTTGAAAATGAATGGGAAGAAATTAAAAAGTATTGAGGTTACATGAAACATATATATATTTAATTTAAATTTTTAAGATATATATTGTAAAAAAAAATTAAAAATGAAATGTTTTCATTCAAATTTTATGGTGTCCTATCATGAACTTAATGACATTGTCACCACACACAAACTAATTTAGACCAAAGTCCAGAAAATATGAGGAGAGTAGTATTTGCACGAGTTCCCTCAGAATGAGGATAAAATTTATTTGTATACAGAGGCAAGAGTAAAATCCTTGCCCTCGAAATTCATGCCTTTTGCAAGTGATCAAACTCAGAGAATTGAGTCGATGGAGAAAAAATGTCAAACAAAATATGCCTTCTGTCTCATTTACTCTCACTTGTCTTAAAAACTTCATGCGACACTACACAACCAGGGTTTACAATGGGCAGGACCCCTAATTCCTCAAATATGCCAAACATCTTTGTGAAACCTTATAAGAAATAATTGTAGACTCCCACGACTTCATGTCATTCTAGCATTGCAGTTCATCATTAAGCAGCCTCAGTGCCTTGCCTCGAGGGTTGTACTCATAATCATAACACAAATGTACCATTGAGATGGAAGGTAATCTTTGTGATCAAGTTATTTCTATTTTGATTGACTCTGGATCTAACTATAGCTATGCTATTCCTCACTTGGTGCATAAGTGTGGTTTGAAAAAGGAATTGCATGTGACATATTTATTAGAGCAGTTGGCTATAGGTACAAAGAAGCGAGTTCATCATTAGGTAAGAGCTTTCATATTTGATTTGAATGGTATGCCTACTGCAACACATTTGAATGTATGACTTTTGTAATCATACATTATGTTGGAAAAATACGATTTGGATTATCCACAATACTATGTTCATTATGTCAACGTTTTGAACCCCAAAGGGGATCCATCATTAGGACAGAAAATGAATGATAAGGTGAGAGAAGAATCCAGTGACGAGAATAGATAAATAAATACCTAATGGATGATAAATTCAAGTAGAAGGTGACTAATTTAAAAATAAACCACGTATACTATTCAATTTTTATTATTTTAGTTTTAATTTTTATTTACTTATTTTTAATTATTATTTTAATTTAATTCTTATTTTAAATAAAGCTAATATTCAAACTATAATTAATAGACTAATTCATTCAATTGATCTACAAATAAAGAAGTAGATTAAATGTAATAAGGTTTTATTGGTTTATTTAAGTTTTTTGTTTAATTTGAAATCCTAATTATTTACTTCATTTTATTTCATACTTTTATTTTAACATAATATGGATTACTAAATTTATATTAATTTATATTATATTAAAAATAATAAGTCTAATTAATTATTTACTTATATATATATATATATTAATATATAATAATATATATATAATTATATATATTATTATAATATATATATTATATATATATTATTTTAATTAACTAATAAATTAAATATAATTAATTAATCCACTAAATACTTAACTAGGAAAGTAATAAATGATTTGTTTTAGATTTAAATTATTTTATTTTGTTATCAGAATCACCCTACCACCCTCGCCGGGTGTTGGGTCGTCGGGGTAAGGCAGATAGGGGGGTGATTCTCGTAAGCACCCCTCCACCCCGCGGGCCGCTGAGTCGCTGGGGTGGGGTGGAGGCTGGGGTGATTCCGAAAATCACCACGCCACCCCCGCCGACCATTAGGTCATTGGGTTGGGGTAGAGGGTGGGGTGATTCCAGGAATCACCCTGCACCCCTACAGGCTATTGGGCTACTGGGGTGGGGCGGAGGTCTAGGTGGTTCCTGGAATCACCCCGCCAACCTCGCCCACCGTTGGGCCACCGGGGTGGGGAGCAGGGTGCGGTGATTCCCAGGATCAACCCACCAATGCCACAAGCCGTTGGGCCACCAACGTGGGTGGAGAGCAGGGTGATTTTCGGAATCACCCCGTCACCCCTGCGGGCCATTGGGCCATCGAGGTCGGGCAGAGCGTGGGGTGATTCCCTGGAATCAACTTGCATCCCCTATGAGCCGTTGTAACGACGGGGTGGGTAGCCTCTGCCCACGCCTTCGGCCCAACGACCAGCAGGGGTGGCACAGTGATTATTGGGAATCACCACACCAACCCCAACCTTCGCCCCACCCTGGCGACCAAACGGCTCGTGGGGGTGGATGGGTGATTCCTGAAATCACCCCATCACCCACGCTATAAGGCCTTGCAGTCTATGTGACGAGTAGGCGCACCCACCAAACAGACGAGTTGAAGAAATGGACGAGCTGTGGTCAAAATGGGCGAGACGCATGGTGAAAGTGATGTGCGAGCAGGTATGTTCACAAACTTATAGCAGGCAAGCTCGACTCGTCTCGCTAGCTGACTTGAGCCAAAGTGCAATGGAGGGGTGCGACCACCCACGAGTTGGGTGGGCCGACTGAACACATAACATAAGTGGAGAGTTTTCCAGGTGGTATAACGTAGGTTAGTGGAGTGGCATGACCCACAACCAAACTATATGTATAGGCGGTGTAGTGGATGGAAAGAAATCAACAAAAAACCAACGAACAGGCATTGAAGGTGAAGTGCGAGGGAGTTGGGGAGTCGCAACAAGTGCGAAGGGTGAACGTGACTGCGGTAGCCGCAGGTCATGAAATCGGACAATGAGTGACTCCACATGAAGACAACATTAAGGATCAATGACGAGTTGGGCAAGGCTGCACGGTGGGTGCCCATGAACGACAAGTTGGTGGATGGGCGGAACAGTGGAACAAAGGCATTCGGTGAGGGAATTCGATGAAGGCATTCGAGTGGACTATTCAGCAAGTCTGGCAGGGCTGCATGATGGGTGCATCGCCAACGAGTTGAACAAGTGAACGTTGGGTGAACATGTTCGGTGGGAGTCATGCACGACGAGACGGTTGACATGGTGAACATGCGGATGGGCGACCCGGGTGGGGCGTGTCGTACACAGTGAAACGAAGCAGTGCTAGTTTGGTGAAATGAATGTGTGACCCATGTAGAGGGCGCCTAGGTGAGGCAACACGGTTACAACGAGGCACGCCCGAGTTGGGAAAATGACACGACCAAGTTGGAAATTTGGCTAAGTTTAAATTTAGGGTTTCCCAATATTTAACTTATACTTTGTAAAAGTGAAAGTTATATATATTTATTCGGGCAAACTTATATTGCACGGAGTTTCCCCTCCCTTTATAGTGTTGTGCATTTCTCTTGTATATAATGTTGTTGATGATGAATGTGTATGGGTTTTCATTTGTGTAAAGGAAAAATATAATACTTGGTAATGAAAATAAAACTAAGTGTGAATGTTAGGCATAGTCCATGAACAAAGTATTGGTGAAAAGAAAGTGTGCAGTGGTGCCGCACCTCGCTATAGTGTGGTTGGAAGATTATCATGAGTGTAGGTACGTGACACCTGCAGGCCTTTGGGCTGCCAGAGATGGTAGCCTCCACCACACCCCATCAGTCCAACAACCTACAGTGGTGGTGGGGTGATTCCAGGAATCACCCCACCATCCTCGCAAGCCACTGGGCTGGCAACCTCCACCGCACCTTGACGGCCCAACAACCCACGAGGGTGGTGGGGTGATTCCTTGAATCACCACAACACCTTTGTGAGATGTTGGGCTACTGGGGTGGGGCGAAGGACTACAGATAGCCTCCGCGCCACTTCGGTGGGCGAATGGCCTGCGGGGGTGGCAGGGCAATTCCGTGAATCACCCTGCCACCCTCATGGGCTGTTGGGTGCCGAGCTGGGTTAAAGGGTGGGGTGATTCACGAAATCACCCCACCACCCCCACGGGTCATTGGGTCGCTAGTGTAAGGCTCTGCGGTCTATGCGATGGGTGGGTGCACCCATTGAGTGGACGAGCGAAGTGAAATGGATGAGTTGTGGCCAAACGAGTGAGACACATGGGTGAAATGAATTGTGGGCGAGTAAGTTGATCACGGACTTATAGCAGAAAAGTTGGGCTCGACCCGCTAGCTGACTTGAAGCAAAGTGCGATGGAGGGGTATGGCCACCCACGAGTTGGGCAAGCCAACCGAACACATAGCATAAGTGGAGAGTTAGCAGGGTGGTATAACATAGGTCGGATGTTGAGTGGGTGGCACGACCCACCACCAAACCATATGTATAGGCAGTGCAGTGGATGGACAAGACATCAACAAAAAACCTACAAGCAAGCATTCAAGGCAAAGGGTGAGGGAGTTGGGGAGTCGCAGTAAGTGCGAAGGGAGAAGGTGACTGTGGTAGCCACAGGTCATGAACACGCATGACGAGCGACTCCACATGAAGACAGCGTTTAGGATGAAATGGCAAGTCAGGCGAGGCTGCATGGTGGGTGCGGATGCACGACAATTTGGTGGATGGCTAGAATGGTGGAATTAAGGCATTCTGTGAGAGCGTTCGGTGAAGGAATTTGGTTGGATGGTTCGACGAGTTGGGCAGGGTTGCACGACTAGTGCACCGCCAACGAGTTGAATGGGTGGACGTCGGGTGAACATGTGTGGTGGGAAGTCGTGCATGACGAAATGGTTGACATAGGTGAACATGCAGACAGGCGACCTGGATAGGGCGCGCCATGCACGATGGAATGAAGGAGTGTTGGTTTGGTGAAATGGAGGTGTGACTCATGTGGAGAGCACCCGGGTGAGGCGACACGGTTATGAAAAGGCACGCCTGAGTTGGGCAAATGACATGACGAAGTTGGAAATTTGGCTAAGTTTAAATTTGGGGTTTCCCAAGATTTAATTTATACTTTGAAAAAGTGAAAATTATATATATTGATTCGAGTAGACTCATATTGTAGGGAGTTGCCCCTCCCTTTATACTGTTGTGCATTTCTACTTATATAATGTTGTTGATGATGAATGTTTATGGGTTTTCTTCTATATAAACGACAATTATAACACTTGGTAATGAAAATAAAACTAAGTACGAATGTTAGGCATAGTCCATGAACATAAGTATTGGTGAAAAGAAAGTGTTTGGTGGTGCTACACCTCGCTATAATGTGGTTGGAATATTACCGCCAGCGTAGGGGCATGACAAGGTGGTATTAGAGCTGGTTCAAGTTTTGCAAGAAACTTGGTGAAGTGACTGTGGTGTTGAAACTGGATGAGAAAGTGCAGGTGAAAGAAGTTGTTGATTGATCAAGAGCTGATTCAGTTTGTAGGGAATCTGATGAATGGTGGATGGTCTATACCAGATCACAAAGAAGGAAGGTAATGGTAGATATGGTAGGTGAATCTCATGTTATGGGTGAATCTAGACACAATGCAGTTGTGGATTTCATAAATAGGGTATTGGAAAGGATGGAAGAATTGGATTCTTTTTGGACATCAAGAGTGGCTGAGGTGATCAATGATCAAGAAGGAAATGCCAAGATGAGAGAGGAATTCAATGAACTCCAAGACTGATATGAGTATACTGACTTTAAGTATACACAACTTGAAGAGGAAGTCAAGGAGATTGGGATGGAAAGAGACCAAGGTTTGGCAGAAATCTTGAACTTGCAGAAATCTCTTGATGAAGCAAAGGATGAGATAGCAGTGTTGAAGAAGGTCGTGAGACATAACTCAGGTGGAGGAGTGCCTCATGTGAAAGTCAAGGAACTGGAATCTTCTGATGGTGCAAGAAGTGCAAAGACTCTTGGTAACATTCTATGGGATATGGAGCAATGCTTGGAACGCTTGGGTTTACCAGACGAGGAGACTAAAGTGAATGTGGTTACTCAATTCATGACGAAGGATGCTAAGACATGGTAGAGAAGGAGGATGGATCAGATTACCAGTGGTAGTGCTAATGACATAACTTTGTGGGATGACATGAAGAAGTCTTTGTAGACCCACTTCAGTCCTCAAGATAAAATATGGGAAGCAAGGATGAAGATAAACTATATTAAGCCAATGGGAAGTTTGCAGACATATCAATCGGAGTTTGCAAGTGCAATTCTTGAACTTCCGGACATGGGAGAGAGGGACAAGGTGTTCAGCTTCATTATTGGGATGAAACCTTGGGCACACAATGAAGTGAAGAGGTAGAGGATTAAGACACTTGAGGAGGATTTTGCTACTGTGTCTCATTTGGTGGAGCGTTATGACAAAAATTATAATGAGAAAAAGAAGTAGTTCGATAAGCTGAAAGAGAAGAAAGATGATGCTTCGAAATCGAATGATAAGCAAAGACGAAGAAACCATTGAAGTGTTGGACATGTGAAAAACTACATACAGTGAAGAATTGTCGTTCGAGACTGAAAGTGGCTATGGTGGCATATTCTAATCCAAAGAGAGAAAGAAATTTTGTGGGGGTGATGCAGATACTTGGAGCTGCAACTACTACAGAAGCGGTCTCTCGAAGAGATCCGGAAAGGAACAACTTGGATTTTGTTTGGATAAAGGTTGGGAGTGTTGATGTGCTTACGATGGTGGATAGTGGGGCTACTCACAACTTCATGAGTCATGATGTTGTGAGAAGGATTGGGCTGAAGTTTGTACTAGTGAAGGGATTATCCTCTTGATTCTGTGATTGGTGTAGCTGAAAGAGTGGACACAACACTAGGTGAGCGGAACGGGAATTTCGACTTCACTATAATGCAGATTGATGACCATGAAGTTGTGCTAGGAATGGAATTCTTGAGACAATATGATGCAATGATTATTCCACATTTGAAGAAGTTGTACATTTATGATGGAAGGGAAGATGTATCCATTGGTGTTCCAGCCATTAGTGTGACAAGACCTGAGTGTAAGCTGGAAGTGATGCAGATGGAGGACGAGAAGTGGATGAATGAGGTGTACAAGAAGCTCTCTTTTATTGAGGCAAAGCTTACAGAACAGTCACAGGTCATTAGGGCACTATCTGATAGTATGTTGGATTTGTCTAGGAGGCTGGAGGAAGTTGAGGATGATGATGACGATGATATTTATGTGAGACCGAATGTCTAGGAGGAGGATCAAGTTGCATATCTATAGAGAATGGAGATAGAATATCTAGACAGGTGGATTGAGCGGATTAGTGAGGGTGAGCTTTTAGGCTCTACTCCCTCCACATCTTCTTAGATGACTTAGAAGAGGGGGTTCATTGTTAGCTGCTCATGATAGTGAGTCCTTTAAACAAGTTGAGTAGGTATGGAAGATGGATGATGTAGTAATGTATTGGAATTAGAATCATTAAATGTTGCAGATGGGATGGACTTTCCATGGACTTGAGCATGCGGATATTCTTGGTGAGTCCAGGATATGGCAGAGACTGAGAAAATACTGCTGTAGGAATAAGGATGTGCATTCTTATGATTTCAGTGTGACAGTTGGACTAATCACCCGACTAGTTCGAATCATGGGGGTCGACAATGTGCAAAGATGTGTTAGCATTATGTTGGAGTATCTTGATGACATTTCACAATGGGTTGACACATGGTCGAGACGATCGTTTTTCATATGTTGCGGGGATGTTTGTAGTGTATGGACTAGTTGAGATCATGGATGAAGTATTGGTTGTTATCTTGGTGGCAAATGGTTACCAGGATGAGATATTTTCAAGGACGATAATGATTTCAAGTGGGGGAGGATGTAAGGCCCTACGGTCTATGTGATGGGTGGGCACACCTACCGAATGGACGAGTTGAAGAAATGGATGATTTGTGGTCAAAACGGATGAGACACATGGTGAGAGTGATGTGTGAGCAAATATGGTCATGGACTTATAGCGGACGAGCTGGGCTTGACTCACTGGCCAACTTGAACCAAAGTGCGATGGAGCGGTGCGGCCACCCACGAGTTGGGCGGGCCGACTGAACACATAACATAAGTGGAGAGTCAGCTGGGCGGTGTAACATAGCTCGGCCAGGAGGGATGACCCACCACCAGACCATATGTATAAGTAGTGCGGTGGATGGAAAGGAATAAAAAAAGAACCAATGAGCAAGCATTCAAGGTGAAGTGCGAGGGAAATGGGGAGTCGCAACAAGTGCGAAGGGCGAAGGTGACTGGGGTAGCCATGGGTCATGAACCCACATGACGGGTGACTCCACATGAAGATAATGTTTAGGATGAAATGGCGAGTCGAGCAAGGCTATAGGTTGGGTGCGCTTTCACAAAGAGTTGGGGGATGGGTTGAACAATGGAATGGTGGAATGAAGGCATTCGGTGAGGGTGTTTGGTGAAGGAATTTTGGTGGATGGTTCGGTGAGTCGGGCAGGGTTGCACGAAAGGTGTACCACCGACGAGATGAATGGGTGGATGCCATGTGAACGTTTGTGGTAGGAAATTGTGCACGATAAAATGGTTGACACAGGTGAATGTGCGGATGAGCGACCTGGGTAGGGCGCGTTGTGCATGATGGAATGAAGGAGTCCAAGTTTGGTGAAATGGAGGTGTGACTCGTGCGAAGGGTGCCTGGGTGAGGCAACACAGTTACGATGAGGTGCGCCAGAGTTGGGCAAATGATATGGCGAAGTTGGAAATTTGGCTAAGTGTAAATTTGGGGTTTCCCAAGATTTAGCTTATACTTTGTAAAAGTGAAAATTATATATATATATATTGATTCAGGAAGACTCATATTGCAGTGAATTTCCCCTCCCTTTATACTGTTGTACATTTCTACTTGTATAATGTTGTTGATGATGAATGTGTATGGGTTTTCATCTGTATAAAGGACAAATATAATACTTGGTAATGAAAATAAAACTAAGTATGAATGTTGGGCGTAGTCCATGAACATAAGAATTGGTGAAAATAAATTGTTCATTGGTGTTGCAGCTCGCTATAGTGTAGTTGAAAGATTACCGCCAGTATAGGAGCATGACATCCAGGGCGGGGTGGACACTATCCGTAGCCCTATGCCCCACCCTAGCAGCCCTACGGCTCGCGGGGATGGCGAGGTGATTCTCGAAATCACCCCGCCACCCCTATAGGTTGTTGCGTCGTCAGGGTGGCAAGGAGGCTATCTACAGCCCTCCGCCCCACCCCGCCGTCCCAATTCCCACGAGGGTGGTGTAGTGATTCTCGAAATCTCCCTGCCACCCCTGCAGACCATTGGGCTACTAGGGTGAGGCAGAGGGCAGGGTGATTCTTGGAATCACCCTGCCACCCCTGTAGGCCTATTGGGTTCCTGGAGTAGGGCGGAGGCTGTCCGCAGCCCTCCACCCCACCCTGACAGCCCAACGGCCTGTGAGGTTGGTAGGGCGATTCCTGGAATCACCAGAAGACCACCGCAGGCTGTTCGACTGCTGGCGTTGGGCGCAAGGTCCAGTGATTCCCAGAATTATCCCACCACCCCCGTGGGTCATTTGGCCACCAGGGTGGGGCGAAGGCTATCTGGAGCCCTCCACCCTACCCCCACGGGCCGTTAGGTTGGCGAGCTGGGGCAGAGGCTTTCTGCAGCCATCCGCCCCACCCCGACGACCCGTCGCCCGTGGGGGTGGGACGACGATTCCAGACAGCCCTCCACCCAACCCCGACAGCCCAACGGCCAGTGGGGGCGGTAGGGTCATTCCAGGGTAATACAATTTTAATGTATTTCAAATTCCATTATTTTATATTTATGGTCATTACTAAAACATGTTGAATTTATACTTAGGAAAGAAAAATATTATTCTACCTGTTAAACACACATGGGCAGCAACATAATATGAAAGATAAAACATGAGAATAAATCTTTTATTAACAAATGATATACATTTATAGTACATTATGTGACCGTTGGGTTCCACATCCCAAGGTCTCTTGGATTTCCTTAGTCTATTCCACTTCCACACTAACCCATAGAGGATTAGGTGTCCAACATTCCCCCCCTTAATCTGAAGGGTTATGTATGAGTCCAAGAAAAGAGATGTAATACAAAATGTGCAAAAAATGCATGGCAAGGATAGGTTGAATGTGCTCTCTGAAATGTTGGTATAAAGGGTGGTGGTTTAAGGATGAACACCAACACTGGAATGCATAGTGCAGTTCCCGGAACTCTTCTAAAACTGGCAAGAAGCTGAAGTCTTCTACTAGAGGAAGTGCTCCTATTGTTTTGAAAATGGAAACGTTCAACCATAAAAGGGAGGTCTCACCCCACATAAAAGGGAGAACTTCAACCTGAAAAGTGAAGTCTCAATCTGTGATGGTTTAAGGATGACAAAAAACTCTGGAATGCTTAATGAAATTCCTAGAACTCTTTCGAAACTTGCAAGAAGCTGAAGTCTTCTGCTAGAGGAAGTGTCCCAGATTACCAACTAAAGGCATGTTCAGGGGTATCTTTGCTTCTGGCTCCAACTCTGAAACTGGTCTGGCTGGTTGTGGCTCAAGCTCGCTTGATGTGGCTTTGAAGCTTGTAGATGACCATCATTTCCCCCCCATCAGATACAAGGTGAGATGATGGAGAAAACTCAACTCCAAGACTCTTCAATACTCTGGAACAAGTTTTGACATGTGGCTGAAATATATTCTTGCTTGTTGATTCCCATTGCCAAGAAGCAATCCATCCTAGATGAATCTTTGTTCTTACAGGAGACTTGTTGCTGAAGCATCTATTTGAAGAATGAGTGGTTTTATGATAGTGTTTACATGGATGAAGATCAAAACAATGATCCTTCAGATGGCCAACTCGGTCACAGTGTTAGCATTTCACAATCTGTTGTTGTTGTTGTGGAAGAGGAGCAGAATCTGGAACAGCTGGCAGTGAACTGTCATGAATGAATCTAGCACTCTGAAACTGAATGGGCTTCGAGTAGTCACGAATATGAAAGGACACATCCTTGTCATATCCAAGACCAGTTCTATTCTTGTTGTGGACAAGCTACTCCCAAGGTCTGATGATGGGCTTGGGAAGTGAAAACTAAGTTTCTACATCTGCATGTACAACTGTTGCTTTATTGGGCACTAGATCTGAATTAACTTCAAAAATATTGTCTTGCTATTTATGGGAGTCTGTTTCGTTGTTCTGAACAGAAACAGGTTCAGAATGACTCGTCTATTTTAATTCTTCTTGCTATAGCTGAGATTCGAGCTGAAAAAAATCAATTTTCTCTTATGCATTTTATAGACAGACTTGAATGTATGTGAGAGAAACATTGCTCACCTTTAAAGTATCATGATTAGTAGACAATATCATAGTTTTGAGGAACTCTAATGCTTCATTAATTCTGCCCATTTTTTCTTCAATGTCAGATTTACAACTTAAAAACTGATCACAACTACTACTCAATGCAGAAAAGTAATACGCACTCACAGTACACAGCAATATCCTTTATAAATGTGTAGCAAATGATCAGTGTGCAACAAGCACCAATTAAAATCCATTACATAAAAGTAAGAGTTTATTCATGAACAACACTATGTTCTGACCAGACAACTGACTAAACTTTTCTCCATAAAAGATTACTTTTATTTGTCAAAAGAATCATTGCCTTTATAGAACCCACCAAACTCTTAGGCAGCAATTGAATCAAGGAATCAATGCATATATATGTAGACATAAAACTATAATGAGTTTTAAATACAATGCCACACTCGGGCAGGAGTAACTGCAAACTTGCTTAGATCCTTCAAATACTTCTTCACTTTCAAAACAGATGTGATGGCTATCAAAACTTCAACAACTATAGAACCATGTCATGGAAAAGACTTGAATGCTCCTATATAAATGTTTTGACTAGGGTACGAACAAATATTCTTTGATCTTGCCTCTTTCTTCAAAGAAAACAATCTGCTGTCGTATATCACACAAAATTTATGGAGAGCTAAGAGAGCATATCAAGAGTCAACGATACCTCCAGTATTCCAATAAGAATGACAAATGCAACAATGTCCCAATTGTAGGAGTTGCGCACCAATGAAAGGATTATTCCACATGTTCATGGAGTTATGAATGCACAGAGATGAGCCGACCAGCTCGTTGCTTTAACACAGAGCTCCGACACATTTAATATACATTAGCGTTAAAAAAAAGTTGACGAACGCATACCTCAACCAACGATATTCAACACATTGCATATATATAAAGCACAAACTCAACCCAAACCCATAACGATTAATACACCAACACATATATCATTTAACATTGAATCAACTAGTGCAAAAAATGGACATCATTATTACTACATGCATCACATAGAACTCAATCATGTGCCACATATGTTGTCCATACGCAGGTCTTCAAAAATTCAACACACAACAAAAAATTTCTGTCTTATTCCACTCGTCGACTTATCAAGTTGTTGCACATATATATAATGTAGAGGTTCAAAATTGAGAATGCACAAACACTTTATAATTCATCTTTGCTTGTGGGTAAACTAGGAAACCAATTAAAAATTCAATTCATATACCATGAATAACTCAATGTTTCACCACACACTAAAAATAAACCAATGCACTAAGGATCAATGCTGTAGGAATTATAGTGGAGATGATGACGAGGGAATTCCAAATACTTTGTATTCAAAATTTGACGGGGTGAAATTCCTTTTTTTTCTTAAATCATTGTAAAGAATCTTCAAGATTTCATTCCATCGAACACAGATAAATGAATAAACCAAAAAATATACTTTAACTTGTAAAATAGCCCCAAATTTCATCAATTTGTCAGGAATTTCAATAGTCAAACCCAAAATCACCGAAAAGAAGCTGAATTTTCCAACTCCAGTGGAAAAATCTAGCTACGTATCGGCAAACATAAATTAAACCAGCAAAATCTAATTGATAGCCAACATCATTATTGAGATATTTGTGTGTGAAATCAATCTCTAACTCTCTAATAGATGTAGAATTACTGCATGGGAAGGACGCACCCACTGTGCCATTTTCATAGCTTTCAAGCATGTTTCCATTGATGAGGTGGCTACATAGAACTTCTTTATAGTGACATTGTTTAGGTCGACGCAATTGTAGTGCTGGCTGAATACCAATTGGGGATGTTGTGGTATGGATGAAATTAGGAAATAGAAATGGCAGTGGTATCTAATATAGGGATGTTCGATTGTGCGTACTTTGTAGGTAGGAACGAGGTTCTAGCATGGATCAATTCTACCTGGCAGCTCAATCTCTCCAAAATAGAGGAGGCTGAATCAGGAGTTGTTCAATGCATCGGAGGAGACCAACAAATTTTGAAGGACAGAGAAATGACATCCAAAAATGGAGACCAGGATGAATCCCTTGCAAATATCATGCAGAAAGAAAAGGACCTTCCAGCGAAAATAGTAAATGTCTTTAACTCTATGAAAAATGTTGTGGATTTGACTACAATTATCATGTTCGACTCTCAACTCATTGAATTCCAGCGTAAGATGGAGAGAGTTAGAGAACAACAACTGAAAATAGTGAATGGTGAATATCAACAGTCCTCAACACAGGAAATAGTGAAGGGTGAAACGCAATTCAAAGGAGTATAGAAGTAATGTATCTTGTCTTCCAGTTAGCAGAGATGTCTACATGAGAAAGAAAAGTGATTGAAGGATCCCAAATTCGGTGTTCCTCGGACATGTGCCACCTCTGGAAGATTCAGCAACAAGAATTTGGCATGTACTAGCAAAAGGAGCAGCTAAAGGGTGGATGCGACAACGTAATGCAGTAATTAGAGGATTGTCCAATGTTCTTCAAAAACAGGTGCCATTTCTGGCATCAAACACTCAAAGCTCATCAGAATCTCTGAAAAAATGAGCCACTAGTGCAAATGCCATGAATAGCCCTTATAATTCCCTAGAAAACGCATGTAACAAAACTGTTAAGCATATTATTATATGGCAGAGAGGAGCAGCAAATCAGTGAACCAATACCACAGAGAATATAAGTGTTTTTGCATGGCATAATATACAGAGCACATGACTCACAAGCACTCAAGGCAACCTAAATAATAGGTCAATATTCGCAGGAAAATAATGGCTCATTGTAATGACTCAAAATGGAGCAGGACCAGCAATTGCCTGCTCTGATACCATGTTAAACACACATGGGCAACAACATAATCTAAAAGATAAAACATCAGAATACATCTTTTATTAACAAATGATATACATTTATAGTACATTATCTGACTGTTGGGTTCCAGATCCCAAGGTCTCTTGGACTTCCTTAGTCTATTCCTCTTCCACACTAACCCATAGAGGATTAGGTGTCCAACACTACCAAAAACATTAGTTTTTTTTCCTCATAAACAATTGTTGTTTTGCACATAAAAAATCAGTTTTACTAACATTTTTTAAAAATGTTGAAAATTGACCCTAAAAAAAGCCAGCGTTCCAGTATCAACACTTTTCATTTTTAGGGTGTTTTTTGCATGAAAATTTCATTTTCACTGGCATTTTTGAAATATCTTTAAAATTTACCCTAAAAAGGAAAGCCATTGTCCCAGTACAGACACTTTTCATTTTTAGCATTGTTTTTGAGGTTTTTTTAGGGTTTTTTGGCTAGAGTTCTTGTTTTGAGTTTATAGTTTCCGTTTCAAAGTTTACATTGTTTTATGCTGATACAAAGAGAAACACCTTATTTAGCCAATTGATAAATCTGAAACAAAAGTGTTGAATGGTAGAGCACATTGAGTACTTTCAAAAAATGAATTTAAGGGAAAATTACATTCGAGAGAAGCAAAGGATTGATGTCTCTATAGGGACTTTAAAGGATAACATTCAACATTAGGTTCATCTTTGGGAACCTCATTCATTGGAGAGGGCATTCAGGCTGGCAAGAAAAGTGGAAAGCCAAATTATGGAAACGAGGAAGTCTACCCCTCACAATGATAAATATGGAAGTGTTTCTTCTCCTAGCCTTCCACAACCTACAAGGGTGACACCACAACAATTAGAAGAAAAAAGAGCAAAAGGGCTTTGTTACAATTGTGATAACAAATATATTTTAGGTCATAAGTGTGTTGAGAAAAAAATATTATAAAATGATTGTGAGGAGGAGGAAGAAAAGGATCAAGAAGCATCAAAAGAAGAAGATATACACTAGGAAACAACCATAGAGGAAGAAGAAATGAATCCGACCATATGTTGGAATTGCCACTCCTCAAACTATCAAGATAGAAGGACATATCAAGAAGAAAAAAGTTCAAGAAGTTAAAGATGACATCGAGCATCAAGAAATGAATTCGACGATATCTTGTAATGCATTGGAAGAAATTACCACTCCTCAAACTCTCAAGATAGAAGGACATATCAAGAAGATAAAGATTCAAGCAGTGAAAGATCACATCAAGCCTCAACAACAAGTTCTCTAACTTTTAAAGGATAACGCCACTTTGGTGCAAAATTGAATGAAACAACAGGAAGATCAACATTGTAGTGAAATAAGATTTGATGTAGGTGATTGGGTATTTTTACGGCTACATCTCAAGGAAGCTATTTATGAAAAGGAAATGTTGACAATACTACATGCACTTAAGAAATGGTGACGTTAACTAATGGGAAGATACTTGAAGGTAAAAATGGATCGCGATAGTCTTAAATACTTTTTAGAACAAATATTATCTTTAGAAGAACAGAAAAAATGGGTCACAAATATGTTGGGTTATGACTTTGAAATCATCTACATAAAAGGGAAGCAAAACTTTGTTGCAAATGCACTCTCAAAAAAGAATGAGGATGTTGAAGCATTGTTTTGTGCTATTTCTACCTTCCAACCTGATTGGATAAGCGAAACAAGGGACGAATGGAAGAAGGATGAAGAAGTGTGGCCACCCATTCAAAAGTTGTTGAAGATCCCACTTCAAACAATATTGCTAGAACTTAACAAGGA